>JAVTVY010020128.1:0-82099 GCA_036873755.1 Hanleya hanleyi
ACCATGAGTTCATACGAATGTGTAACAAAATTGACTTTTTCTTATTTTTTTTCTTGTTTTCTATAATTTGGCATGACTAAACAATAAATACACAGTATAAGTTAATAACTATCACATAGTTATGTGATTCTACTCGATCAGCAGGTTGAAATCAGGATAATAAAGCTGTGAGGATTGTTAAATGGTATTGTAATCAGTGGTTTTAAAGACAAACTGTATACAATGACTCTCCTTGTGCCATGCACGGACTGATTCTACTCCGGCAATGGGCTAACTCGGGATAAAGATAAACTAAACAATAGATTCTACCTAGTTACAGACATTATGTAACAAACATGCTGATTGATTTAAATTGGTGATTAAATTTGAAAAGACAACATATTTGCAGCAATATATCATCTACAATGATGTTTATTTTATCTCCGTTGAAACCATGGGGTATTTCTTCGAAATCATGTCAATTTATTGAAAGTAACTTATTGAAAAGATAAACATCAAAATCGCTTTATTTATAACTTGGTTGCATTTTTATTTTGTTACTAAATCATACAAATCTGGTTAACAGTGCCGCTATATTAAATATAGCTGGGGAAAATTTATGTCCGATTAAGCTTATTGAAAATAAGAATAAAATGTTTTTGTCAATATGTGTTTCACATTCGTATGAAATCATAGCACAAATAGCTATATGAAGGAGGGGGAAATGTCCGCAGGGGGAGATGTTCGAAGGGAGAAATGTCCTATTTTACATGATAATTGCAAGCGTGGGTAATAAGATAATGTCACTACCACAAGTTTTTTGTTTGCTCTTGCCTTCAGACTTGACAAATCATTCGGCACAATACATTATTTGTTATTTTAAAAGCCATTAAGACTTTACCAAATAAGATATAGATTATTAAACATTCTCGCATTTCTGAGAATGATATCTTGCTCACAAATAATGAATGACTGCCTTTTGCAAAAAAAAAAGGATAGAGAATTGCCAGTACGCTTCGTTGCAGACAGAATACATATGCCGCGTGCCTTAATAGACCAGCAAAGATACGAAGGCAATTTGCCAGGGGAAGAAAGTATATCACTGATACCCACGGGAGAAGGAAGCAGGGGTGCCCAGAACTCCTATTTATCAGCACAGATACTTGATATATATAGCTTGTGTGATTCAAGTATTATTCGTGAATATTTCCCATGGAATTCAAGTATTTATTCGTGAATATTTCCCAAGGTCTCCATTTACGACACACATGTTATGATGGATCTAACCTTTATGTCGCACTGGTCTCTTAGTCGGTTAATGTGTATTCAGACTAAGACCTTTGTAAACAAATGCATCAAGCTTAGATATGTTATTCAAGTTCTTATCTGCTTTATTTATCAACCCATTCTTAGGGCTCCATTGTGAGTGCTGAATCCAAACTATGATGTTTCGTGGTGTAACTTTTGTTGTGTGGTCGGTAAAGAAGAGTAAATTATCCAGTTTCGTCTGAATTTTGACGAAATCAGAACTAGATTTTCCTCACTATGTTGAAAATGTGTCCGTTCATGTTTTGTGTATTTTTCAATCTGAAATTCTATGGTGTAACTTTCATGAAATCTTTTCTGACCAACCTATATTGTCGTATCAATTACACTTTGGATCAGCTGAACAACCAGAAAGTTTCAGGAGATACTAAACATTCTCTTATGCCTCTCTTTAGGAAAAAGTGGTCCCATGTAGTAATGTGCACATTAGGGGAATATATTTATTTTAATCGAAATGCACACAGATATCTGACGCACTGCGGGATTCTCGAAAATGCTCTCAAGTAAGTTCATCAAACTCTTCCAGGTACAATAGCACGCAAATCTTGTTGATATAGACACGCGCCGGTGTTTTTTATGCACGATTGTGCAAATCTGCATAATAGAGCAAAATTAAAAATCAATTGGGGTATATTGATCAGAATTGGCATTGATATCGCCAGTGTTTCATGATTATCAATACACGTTCTCACTTTGATAGTAACCTTCTTGCTTCCATCTGAATATTTTTCACATGTGTCGCACAAGATTGGTTGCCACTTATGCTGAATAATGCCGTGTTTCATTCCCCCAATAGAGGGATTATTCCTTGAGAAATATAATTCTAAGTAGTAGAGAAAGAAGATCTGGGCGTCCATTGACCTTTGGATATCGTGACCGGTGTTGATCTTTGACCCTGCACATGCGCAATGGATTGAGCATGCCAAGAGAAAGTAGGACGATTTACGGAGATCGAGAGGGGTGAGAGACATAGAGATTTCACCCATGCAACGAGACTCCGGGGACCCAGACATGCGCCATACGATAGTGTGGTAGGGGAGTAAGGGTGCACACGTTCAACCAAGCGGTGGCTCCATCTTTGCGCGAATGGAGAGAACTCTGAATAGTACAGGAAAAACCTGGATGTCCACTCGGAACAAGACGTGGGGGTGACTGAAGTATCGTTTTCTACAGGGTCCTGGCCAGTGTAGGGGCAGTGATACACGAATGCGCACTTGGAGAGTAAGAGAGAAAGCGCATTTTCGGTGTGGATTGTGGGCCGTGTAGTCTAAACCTGTCGGGACGCGGTGAGGAGGGATAAAGTGGTGGATATAGCAACTTGGAAAGGTCAATTCCGGTAACTTGACTGGCGGGGGATTTCCCGGTAGAGTTTGAAACCGTTGGCCGATTTTGACGCTCTCGGCGAGTAGACTACGGTTGAGGTGGTTTGGACTGGAAGTGACACCATTGTGTTCAGGCGCAGTCGAGGAGTAATAGAAAACAGGAACTTTTAGATCGATCTCTAGGGAACATCTTTGCTCTGAATGGATCTTGTCGGATGCCGTATTGAAGCGATCGTAGAGTGGACTACGATTAGAGTGGCTTGAACAGCAAATGGTCTCATAGATTACCAGAACAGTTGGATGACATTTGAATACGAACAAGAGCGAACATGGCCGAAGATTGACGCTACACAACGGTAGTTTCTTATAGTGCGGCTTCTGACTGGACAAGAGCGAACACCGCCGACAACAGCAAACAAAATTGTAACTCCCAACGCGGCTTGCCAAGGTTGGGTGTGAGGTGATGGAGGGGATAATATAATGTGTAATACGCAATATTTTGGGCAACAACTGACTACTGACACGACCAATATTTCGGGGTAAATTTATTGGTTCTAGACTGGCCTGGTGTGTTCACGGAGAGAAACTGTGCTGTTTTCTGTTCGAAATAGGCGATTTTGCACAAATCCACTACTTCAAGATGCTGTTATTCAAACACCCTAAGACCCAGAGATTACTCAGACCAGAAATTACTCAGACCATAAGACATGATATACTTCAATAGTTCTTAAAAGCGTACGGCTCATTTTGACTCGATATTTCGACTCCTTATTTTGCCATCCTCTGGCTAATTGAAACTTTCTTTCGTAGGTGATATTTCATTTTGGCACTTCAAAGCGCATCTCATGGTGAGAGAAAGAGAGAATAAACTAAGTTTAATGTCGCGTTCGGCAATATTTCAGCTATATAACGACAAATAAACAAAATTCTATGAATTCTAACAAAAGCAAGTCAACAACCCAGCAAACCATAAGTAATCAACACAACACACCAAAAGACATGCACATGCATTAAAACTCATGCCACAAACTGATTTCTCTCAAATAAACTAAGATACAGTCTTCTCTCACTCGACTAAAAAGATCATCTGAAATAACTGCTCGATAAAAAGAATCTCTTAAAATCTTAAAATCTATACAGTCAATAAGATTGTGTTCCACTGTGAGATGTCCATGGTAGCCAAAATCTCAATGAACGGCGCCAGGTCCATTTCGATATTTTGTGTATTCTTAATTGAGCTAAGATAATTTCACAGAAAACGTTTGATTAGACACCAATTTTACACAAAATCGGTGTCCCAAAACGGCGATTGAAATTTGATGATAAACACAATGTTCAGTGAAATACAACGTTCTGGTCTATACTCAAAACAGACTGCCACTGAAAAATTGACATATTTCATATTCTGCATTGTTTTGTTAATAATTGTCATAGCATTGTACGACTATCACTGACTGATAGAACATAGCCAGATGTCCAGTTCACCCGAGGCGGGCCGACAGGCTAGCTAGAGCCGTGTGGATATACACCATGCACATTTGCATTCATCGCCACAGTCAACCCTATTGGGGTTAGAAAAAGCGGTTTTCTATATTATAAATTTACCAATAAACTAACATCAGATATTAGAAAAATAGACTCGATCTAATATATGGAGATTTTTGCATACTAAAAGGGTATCATCTAAAGGAGGAGTTTGGCGTGTGGACTGCACATGCGTAGTCTAGACAGTGATATTCCTGCGTTTGCACTACCCCATAAGGGCGGAGGGTCATATTGAAGCTCCTGGTGTGACGTCAAACAATCCTTATTTACAACCAACATTTCTTTTTCCACATTCCGTCCTCCAAAAATCCTCAGAGATTTACGCTTTGTATACTACTGACGCATTGGGCGTGCAGGTCCTCTGTCGGCTTCACCAGAATAACTTTTCTTCCCATTCTTCAACGTGGAATGTCCTAACGATATACGACATGCTTTCAAAAGTTGACAAAATATGCTTTAGGCTCAATTCTTTGAACGATAAATCTTGCGTATTTTGTTAAATTTATACCTGGTACCAGAGACTGTGATTGTGCGGTCTCTGGTTTAAAATTTAATGCACCCGAAATTCTCTTATCGGGATATTTCAGGAATATCACTGTCTAGACAGTCTCTTGTAGGAGCTACTGCATTCTATTGTTCCACTTCATCATCGCTGATATAAAGATACAGATATCTGGGCATTGTTGGAAATTGGAGACTTTGCACATTCGGATTTAATTGCTTTTGGCCACCATAGATAAGCTTGCATAACTTGCTTCACCATGCCGATAAGCCGGGTCTTCATCTTAGCTTATCCGATAGACGAATGATATATTCCCGTTTATCTTTTAGATATCTTGGGAAGACGGTTGTATTAGGGATTAATGTATGTAAAAGTCGCCTGTTGTCTGCAGGCCCGACCTGTCTGTCAATCATAATTCTAATCATATTACGCTTATCAGGATAACATAATGATCAACCAATCACAACGTGCATATGTTTCGCCAAGACAAAAGTACTGCATGCGTTATAACCAAGCATACAGTGTACAGCTAGAATCAGTTCACTAAATTTGCTTGTGGGAGAAGTACACGCAAGAAAACATACTCGCGTTTCGACATGTTGGAGTGAGGAAACGGCATGCTGTTGGATCGAACGGAACTATCGTGCACCTATATGTATCTTGTGTAAATTTCAGCAAGGAGAAGTTAAACATGTGTATTCAATTTCTTCGCTACCCAGAGTGTGGGATACTCGGATATGGATAGTAAATTAAGGCCGCATTTGTGACAAATTTGAGACAGGACAGTATGAAGTTTTACTTCTGTTTCATTTATCTGTAAATTATATTACATTGAATTGTGTAATATTTCTACGTGTATTACCGGTGTATCACGTAGCTTATTTTATACGTTGTATTGGGAAGAGTTACGATGTCCTCTATATTACATGTATTCCTCGTTTCCATCTTATGCTACAGGGTGACTCCTGATTCCTGAAACGACGAAGTGGAAATCGCCAAGAAGTAGAGCTTTCTAACCAATCCATTGTAGTTGGCATTGTATAAAATAAGCAAAGAAACCCCACACAATTTCCCTTGCACTTGTCGTGTTACGCCACGTATTACACACTCATATTATCCACGAGAGCGTGTTGAATGATCAAAATAAAAATTATTTACCCTACACACAATAAAACCACATCACATTTTCATATTTGCATTAATTTCCACAATGAAATATTGCTATTGACAACATTTAAAGGATATTAAACTGTTGGTAAATGAAAATATTTCCAATATATTTACAGCGCAGTCATTCCTTAACATTTGCATATATTTGGAGTATTTACCAAACTGGTTGCAAAAGTTCAGTTCTGCCATATATTTGCTGATCATACAAAACGGAATGGCATACCCGTATAACCATCAGTGAAAGGGATAAACTGAATATTTGCTCTCATCGAAATATGCATATATTTACCAGACGGTGAAATAACTTATAATGCTTCATTTGGTTTTCTTTACAGTCTAGATAAAATTAGATGAAATCTTAATATTTGCCGTGTATCAGAATTACCATTTCATGATGTCAAATCTTAATATTTGCCATATAAAAGAATTACCTTCTTATGACGTTAAAAAGCATAATGAACGAGTATGAGACGTACCTCTTGGGGAAAGCCGGTTGATGGAACTTCGACATTGCATTTTAGTGATAGGTTAAATTTAAATAAATATTCATATCTACAAATACTTTGTCATACCTCTCGAATGTATTCAAAGAGTTTTATTTGATTAAATTTAAGGCAGTCTTGCCATAATTGGTTATTTTACATTTCCTGCTGTATGGAATATAATTTGATACTAAATATTCCATACCTGTGACCATACTATTTTGGGTATATGAAATATAGGATGCCTTATCTATAATATATATCCTGTAAATGTATTTGTCATCTTGGCCTCTCCAAGCTGCAATGTACGGGTCATACGCTATGAAATACAAACATCCGCACTAGTGGGCATCTATGTAAAGAAGTGCAAACAGCGGCCTCTCCCATTAATAAGCAATACATTTCCCCAGTACGTGAAATCCGCCTTTTTGTGTAGTGTCAGTGACTTGGTTCACGGCTCTTGCCATATATGTAATACTCGGCTACTACAACACAGTTTCCCTTCGCTCGTACTATAATTCAAGCCATTCAAAGTCTTGCGAGATTCGACGAGAATTCGCCCATCTCCATTTTGGAAGAGCGAACACTGTCAGACACATGCCGAATCCTGATAATTAACTTTGCATATTGTTGCAAAACTATATATTTACATACATATTATAAAGGTAACGCTTTCACACTCACAGAAAATACCCAATACACTGTGATCAATGCCGTAAGAATAAAAGGATGAATACTGTGGAATGTAATCCTACATATTATTTTATACATATATACCAGGAATAGAAAAGGCTACACAACACGACATTATTTTTCTAAGAAGCACTCATGCTAAACCAACAGAAGACACCTTAGCCTTTGTAACAACGTACAACCCTCACCACCCTGATATATTCTCTAAAGTTTCCCAAAACTTCAATATACTAGAGCAAAGCGACAGGATGAGGGAAGTAACAAAAGATCTCAAAATTATTAAAAGTAACCGACAGCCCCCTAATCTTAAAAAACTATTAACTAGAGCCAGATTTGAAGAGAATCCTTCAACACCCGAAGTAAAGAAATGTAAGGATACTAGATGTGGTACCTGTTCGCACTTAATCGAAGGAAGTACCGTTACTTTTCAATCCTCTGGTAAAACTTTCACAGTCAAATATGACATGAGCTGTGACTCTAGAAATGTGATATATGTAATAAAATGTGGTGGCTGTGGTGCAGATTACATAGGTCAAACACAATATCTACGGGGTCGAGTTCGTGTGCACAAACAGCAAATAACGACCGACTCACTTAGGTACATGCATGTATGTAAGCACATACATTCATGTGAAAAAGATAAATTCTCTATTTTTCCCTTCTACAAGGTCACAAACTCCACATCTGTTCAAAGGTGGTTAGATATAAAAGAAGACGAATTTATCAAATTTCACAGCCCCACCCTGAATAGATAATTGCATCACCCGCTTGTATCTTTATTATCATGTTAATTAACTATTATGAAAGATACTATATGTATATGCATCTTTATTTTGTGAATTGTACATGGAACGAATCATATTTATGACTAATACATGTATACATATACTATGCAAATCATATCTATATTTAATGTATATAAAATGCTAACCTTGTAACATTGTACTAATATTGGTTTGCATGTTACAATGAGATTTATAACCCCTTAATTGACTCACAATATTATGTACCGCCATTTACCTTAGAGATTATCATAATGCGAGCTAATGACGAAATAAGTTAATCCGTACATGTTCGGACAATTTCTATTGTTTACTGTATCGAATACGATTGAGCATTATGTCTTTACTTGTTTGTTACTATGGCCATTTTGTTGTTATATAATTATGCTATAAAAAGCCCACTGTAATGAAAATAATATTACTTGCTCTCTGAAGAAGCTGAAGTAAAACAGCAGAAATGCGCATCAGAGCTATGTGACCGTGTTGGCAGTTAATCTTTTTTTTCATTTATATTTCTTCTCGTTAGACTCTTTTACCTTTTCACTATACCAGTATATATATATATTAATTTTATATAATATTAATTTATTTTATTTTATTTTATTTTATTTTATTAAAGTTGTCCTACATGACGGACTTTTCTTTTACAGTATTTACCAAGAATTCTGTTTCTGAGTGGAAGTACCACACCGCTCCACAGTGTGTAAAGCTCTTGTGAGCTATCGGTATCGCTATATTGGTACAATGAATTGAATTGAGTTAAGTGTAGCCAATTTAGAAATTGATGATGAGAGTTACAAACTCTTGTATTGTGCTTTGATAAGCAGTGGCAGTAACCCATGGTACAACCTGGAGAAATAATAAATCATCAAATAACTGTTGTTTCAGCCAAGAAAAGACAACATTGAAGGCAAAATTTAGCCTATTTTCAGTTGTTCCAACAATTGATGGAATTTTTGTAGTTGTATATGTGAACTCAAACACTCACACAAGAGATAAGCTGCTAAAGCTTTGATGTAAGAGTCCAAATACCTCTCATCCCGAGGGTACATTGCTGAGACATTTAGCTTTTCTCAGTGCCCCCCCCCCCCCTCGTAATGTGGCAACTGCTGAAATCACGTACCGTACTTCAGTCGTGGAATGAAATTAAAATTTTATGACAGGGGAGGGTATAGGGTGGAATTGTTATACCTTACTTCAGTTTACTCATAAAATTATAGTTTCCTTGCGTGCATTTATAAAATTCTCAATTTTATTTCGTAAACTGAAGTAAGGTATAACAATGCAAGTTAAAGTTTTTACATTTATTTTTTAATGTATCATTTACTTCTTTCTAATCACTTGTCTATCATCTTCCCCAGTCCTTACACTTGGGCTCCATGCAAACTTGGAGAGTAGAGTTTTGATAAGATGCTTGTATATATACTATGTTCAAGTTGCACATATACTCCAATCCTATACTTGCACGATATATGTGGAAATTACACATATGATGCTATATGATCTGCACGATATGTTGATCTGCTACCGGTCAGGAATATGTATAACGAAAAATGCATTTATCTGATTTTATTCACTTTATGTAATAAAGGGTTTTACAGTGTTTGCTATTTGTCAGGCGTACTCTACCAATGATGTACATGTAAGCATTCCTGGATATTAGGATGACAGCTGGTACAATTGTTTGGTTCCTGGCTAGTTTCTGGGTGAATATTCTGTTATCCAGATCATGTAGGTAGACATTTCTAGCTATCTGTCCTGACGGTTTGAATTAGCGATTATTACAGGGACCTGTGTAAGGTCTCTCAGTAGACTACTTGTATAAGATTATAGTCATATTTTTAACTTAATAGAACGTTACTCCAATATAACTAATCGATCGGAATGCTGAATTCACTTATTGCTATTGGCATAGCACATTATTGGTTAATGCCGGTCATTCTCTGACAAAACATCTTCGGCTTATATGAACGACCAAAGAGTTGTAAAACTAGACTGATTCGGACTCGTAATTCAGTGGATATCACGGAAATCTGTTCAAATACTGGAAGTAATTACCGATCCCCTGCACTATCGTGTGAATGCCAGCAAAACGTACTAACTCCAATGAAATAATAGGTTATTTTGATCACTATTATCACAGCTTGAGCTCCACAGTATGTGGGTTCAATCCGTCTGACTGTTAATAAAATGTCATTTCTGAAAACTTTCGCATATAAGATTCATTGCAGGCATACACCAACCATATACCATATAGTTGAATATTTCATGCATAGAAGTCAATACCCATGATGGTTTACGGGAAAACGGTGAACATATCTGGATCGATATCATAGATCGATTCATTAGACTTAAACAGAATTCGAAGAATATATCCGATATTCTGTACCTGTATATGGTATATTAGCCCCTGCCTATTGTTTTCTAACGTAGGATATATATATATCCAACTATATTATTCACTATAATAATAGTCCAGTGTGTCACCATGTGGCACAGTAAATAATTTTAACCACATCGTTGGCTAAAAAAGGCAGTCGGATTATTGTCCGATTGAACATTTCGTAAAAAGAAAAACCGAAGACTAAATTGGTCATTATATAATTCCTGTTTCCTGGTTAATAATGTTCTAGATTCACATGTCTCAAATCGGTATTCTACAGTTAGATGGCATCTTGGTCAAATGTTCTTAACCACCTTGTTGCCCTAAGATTTTTCCCTTCTCATCTGGTAGTTACATCCATATAGCACTGATGTGATGGGATTATCCAGCCAATCTGGTTCTAGTTGGGACCGACAACCTTGAAGTGTGCTCCCCTCTCACCCCCCCCCCCCCTTTTAAGCAGTGCGGGTGTGATTCCATCATTAAATGGTACAGAGGGACTCAGACGTACTATACTGTCTGACTCGATTTGAATAGTCATAGGCAGATACTTAAGACCATAAGTCTCTTTACATGATGGGGACATATATGTTTTCACAGTTGTCTTTTACACTCATCACAAAAACTGTATGGGTATGATAACCTTGTAATCTATTCGTTGACCGAAATTTCTATATTTTGGAATATCTAAAGTCGCTATCAGTACTTTGCTGATATTCAGTCTGCTGTGTAAACAGTTCAGATATCTCCACTGTTAAAACGTGGATGTCCTGTTCAGATGTAGACTTATAACATCAAAAAATATGAGCAACCTATACTATCAAATCATAAAGCTTTCCTTTTGAGAACGCACAGTGCTTAAATTTGCACGATGTTACTCAGGCAAGTAACCTGGCTGTGCATTGACCACTAAGACGTGTATTGTAATAATATATATTACACACTATTCCGATCAGAAAATAACTAAACAATGATGTCGTTTATCAACGTGTAGGTCTCTTAATAGCGTGTCGTGTCGTGGCCGAATGGTTAGAGTGTCTGACTCTGAACCGGAGTGCTACAGCTGGCGTGGGTTCGCGCCTCGCCAGTGGCCGCTTACATATATACTCGCCTATTCACAAGGCGCTGGACTGACTCAGTGTCCAGGGTAATATGGACTGATGGTGGAACTAGTTGCTACGCTAGACCTTCGCCAGCGGAGGCACTTGGGGAATAAAGTACCTGGATGTCTTTCAGTGACCGCTATATAAATCCACTCACAGTAGTACATCGCACACACCTGGTCAGATAAACGGACGGGTCTATATGTACAGTCAGGAGGTGTCAATGCACTGTAAATAAGTTACTTGCACAGCCTGCACAGCACGGGAACTCGACTGCTACTGACCCTGTCTCGACCACCCTAGTGAGCGGTGGGGTTACTGCAAGCTTCTAAATACCTCTGTAAGAGGGTGCTCCTAGTCTGAAAGGAGGGATGTCCGGAACAACAACAACAATGGCAAGTATATATAGGACCTCTGGGTAGCTGTACTTCTGCAGTATTATACAATAGTTAGTTTATTTACATCTTATATTTTAGCTTCTCTATCCGTAATGGTTATGGTTACTTGTCGTGTATTATATTCGTGCGTTCTACCATCGTCATTACATATGTCTATAAACATGTCAATTCTTCAAAATGAACATAATGATGGAAATAACCAACCACGGATAATTGTTCGCCTTCAGAATGGGATTTAGAATATTTTCCATAATGTCAAATGTCATCCAAAACCTCAGAATTCCACGGAAATCAGATACCAGCGTGAGAAAAACTCTTACTGTATTCTGGGTCGAGTATAGAGGGATATGAAACGCGGCTCCTCTCTTTGAACTAGGGTTTGTCTCGCTAATTGATATGTTAATGAGTGATTAGTGATTGGTTAATTAGTACGCCTCGTCACTGATTGGCTTTTGTGTGCAAAAGACCGTCACGTGTGCTTCGCTGCGAGTCCCGCCCTGTTTCGCTGGTCAATGTTGGGCGAATACACGTGCTTGTCAACAAGGCTCCATTAACGTGAACGCTAGTCAACTCAATTTAGGCCAAGATTGGTGACAAAAAAAAATCGTTTACAGCTTAACGAGTGGCAAAAGGAATACATCATGCAAACGACAAGAAACAAAACTAGTGCACAGAGAAAAAAAATCTAAAAAAAACATATGACCCAAAAGAGTAGTTCAATCACAAAAACGTACAAGAATTGTGAGATTTGTTCAGAATTCTACATATTTGGCATTTTTACGATTTTCACGAGCAATTATTTACAAAAACGAAAATGGAAAATTAAAACATTTTGCGTACTGTCAATGACATGCTTGCATATTTTGTAAAAACTAGCACAGATATACTTCAAAAATTGAGATAAATGAGAAGTTTGATCACAAAGAAGGGGAAAAATGAGTTTTTCCTCGCCGCTCCAGCCGCTCAGTTATCGGCAGCGCAGAGCGGTCGAAAGTTGTCATGAAAATATGCATCTTTTCGATGAAAATCCCTCAAAAGCTTCTTCTCTCAAAATAGTACCCGTCTCGATCAAATAATCTCATGCAAATTACTGCAGAATAACGTCTATAAATCTGGTAAAATCTGGAATGAATTCGTGACGAAAACTAGGCGATGCAAAGGCTCACGCGCGTAGAGCGCGAGACCTGGCAGGCGAGACATACGTTCGGCGGCGCCTTTGATGTTGGGGTACGTTTCATACCCCTTTAATATTCGTCCCAGCTGTATTGTATACTATGAGACAATATCATACTCAATTTAGATGTACTGATTTGGGGTATTGGTGTTGGTCTCCCTTGTTATTTATAAGCCTGTGTATAATGTAACAGTGATCACGCTTATTTCTCAATACATCTGCATCCATGGATGGCAATGGATAACCAAATACGCTGGTTTGATAATATCGTGACAGTCATCACATAAATGCACATTTTTGCCCTGTCCGAGGCTAATAGCTGCCATTTACATTTAGGCTTACAATTTTTTATAGTATAAAGTAGTCCTATACTTTTTAGTTTTGGACTAGTATAGTGGACTCCTGTACATTTTTAGTACTATACATATTTTTAAGGAAGTAATAAAGCGGTATAACTATCCTCGACATGTGGCCGCCATGACAAGACAGCTGCAGACAAATCCTAACTGCGCTGATGGTTATCTCCCCTGATTGAAAACAGAATTCAATATTAATTAGCCCGTAAACTAGCGAATGCCGCTTACGTTTAGCGTCTTAATTGTAAAACATATTCACACTGTTGAATGCATATATGAAGACGCAAATATAACACACTGAAACGATGCCAGTGAGTCCGCAACTCATGTGCTCCCATCAATGAATATTCATTACCGTACGACAGATCCGGTGAAAATAAATTGGATTCCTCAAACTTTTTGTTTGAAAGTTTATGCCGTGGTACTTGGGGCTGTAGTTTACATACTCAGATGGTGAGATATTGATTGCCCATGTGATATAATTGCATTAGTATATTTCCCCAAAACATTCCGTCCCCTTTCCTTGTCGCATGGTTTAAGGGGGGAGGGGGAGGGATTTCTCCCCTTGGGCTTCTGGCATGTACAATTTCATACATTTGAGTCCGTTAGTTGCCTATTGGCTATAAATTGCGTCTTGGCTGTTTAGTCTAGGTATGAATGTTTTCGCCTTTTGACTTCGAATGAGCACACAGCTGATGCCGTTTTTCCCTCGTCCATGATCACAACTGATCATTTTGCCTCTTGGCCCGGACATTTATAAATGTCTGGAATCATTTTTTTCTGCTGCAATCGGCAAAAAAATATGTCATCGGTATGTTGACTCCAATTTCAATAATAAGTCTGACTCGCAGTGAACACTCGATGGGACCTTAAGGTGCCCGATAATTTCAGAAATAGTTTCAAAATGTCTGCTGTTTGAGCGAAGCCAAATTAGAGAAGGGCGAATTCTCCTCAAATCTCGCTCGCGAGACTTTGAATGGCTTGAATTATAGTACGAGCGAAGGGAGACTGCATTGTTATACCTTACTTCAGTTTACGAAATAATTTTTTTTATTCCTGTTCAATCAAGAGACATCACTCGTTATCTCCCCTGTCACAAAAGTAGTTTCACACATTGGGTGCATGTAATACGCAGAGATCTTTGTGTAGATCAGGGGAAATGCTTGCAACATTCCATGAATATTTCAGGAGCAGAATGGTGAGAAACCATTTCTGAATACAGGGAAATTATTAAGTAACTGATTTGACCACCAAATTTATCATAAAAATATAATGGAGAGGGTCTTGAGGGGTAAGATTAAATGTTGAAAATTCCAAACTGTAATTCAACGCACATATTTCATCAAAATGTAAATGAATACAGGCAAAGCGAAATATCCCATTGTTTTCTAAAATGAAATACACCTCTATTGGTATTGGTATTATTTAATACTAAATTACTGTTTGAACACGCTTTCTAATGAGAATGAGTTAGTCCCACAAAATCACGGAACATGTGCCTCTCAAAATCTGTGGTTTAGCAGACGACATATTTTGAGCAAGAAAGTAGTGCCACTGGAAAATTACTGAATACACGCATAAAATTAGATAAATGCAGATATAACTTCAATATATCAGACCTGAAACTATACACGAACATTAAAACAACCGAAACCTGGACACTCTAAAGAAGGAAGTTTCAGACCTCTTTCTTTTCGTGTAAGAACTCTATTTTGTACTGTGTTAGCAAGACACAGAGCCGTTAAATTTTTTCAGCATCACTATATGCATCTGGTTGACCCTTCGGGTCAAATATTTGATCCCTATGGTCAAACATAGATACATAAAAATATTACGAGCCAGAGTAGCCATGTTTTCATGCAGTTCTTGTCAATGAAAACGTGGTTACACGGTGTGGCCACAAATATACGTTGTTTGTATTCGCCATCAAGAAAATTTCGACTACAGAGTAACAGGCCTATATTTTATTTTGAGTCTTGGACTAAAACGGATGTTACCATAATCCACTAGATTCTTTTTGCTGAAATTTTTACATCATTCAGTGTTACTATACGAAACTTAATTGTTGCAAGTTGTTGCTCTCAATGTGGTGATTTCAGTGATTTCCTTGTACGGTAATCAACCTCAACATGGTGAGGTACGGTACAGCGGGTACGCCTACGATCCACCGTAAGTTATTGACATAAGCTCAGATTGACGGTCACCCCGGTCAAAGTTGAACTGAGAATAGGCTCAGCATTTATGCGTATTTTATCTCAAGTGTCAATCCATTTGTTTTTGGAAATAACCTACAGAACTGATCAGAATGTATAAAATTTTCAGTTCTATAAGTAGAACAGACCGGGCTTCACGGGCTTTCCCTGACACGTTGCCAAGGTCTCCGGCGAAAGTAGTTCCGGTTACCGAGAAGGGCGATACAGATATCGACTAGGGTGATACGGAAATAGAAAACGCGAGTCTGTATCACTATCCTAGTGTAACGAAAGTGCAGGTTGACAACGACCCCTTTCATAAATCACAGCTTCTGAATGCTACGTGACTATGTGAAATCGAAAGTTACATTGTGTTTATGTGTGCGGTTGACTTACCTGATGGAATTCAACGCTGTAATTTTCCTGGAATGAACTATGATAATCCGTGAGACAGACAATGCCTCGAAATCCCGGTGAAGTTATCTCAAACGATCAGTTGGAACGGTGAGAGTGACCCTGGCGAGCTACTCGCTTCGCTGTGGATGACGTCAGTCAGGAATCCGGAAGTCGATTTCAGTGAATATGCAGATTAGGGACAGTGAACTTTGCGGTCGTCGTATGAATTAACTAGAGAGAGTTGGAAGCTGAGATTTACCAGTTACGTCCGTTATGAATTATGGTTTGTTCCTCCATAGCCATATTTATCCAGCGAAGTCCAGATAAACTGATCGGGAAGTGGTGTAAGTGACAATAAAGAGGGCGCTGTCATTTTCGACGTCTGTTTCTACCTTTATCCACAGAAGAGCGGTAGCCCTATATAAGCCGGACTCCCACTGAAACGTGGCAGACCAGCAGAAACATCGAGGTGAGAGCACACGCCAAATCATTTGGGGAGAAGAAATCCAATACCTTGCCGGGCCGGAGAAAGGCCGCCGCCGAATTGGAGAAGTGCCGCCGCCGAATTTGTGCCGCCGCCGAATTTGTGCCGCCGGGCCGGGACCAGGCCGCCGAATATTATAACATAGTAGCATTCATTACACACACTTACATTCACATGTCCGGGCTGTGTTTACTCTGCTTCGATCTCTATCCGCCTTCAACCGTATTGCACAGTTGAACGGATATTGTGCTGGAAGTTAAGAGTATAGACACTTATCGCCAATGGTTATTCTTATTCTCTACCGTATGCTAGTACGGGCTCAGCTCTGGGAATTAACTAACGGCGTTAGTGTCGAAAGCATGGCCATACATTAGCCGCATCTCTCCTTGCCTTCAACCGTATCGCACAGTTGTTCAGGGATTGCGCTGTGGTTAGTGTATCTATTAAGCTGTATCCGGTAAGGGATGCGAGTCCCTGTGAAGAGGATATAGCTAAACCAAACCATACACAGTTCCTACATAAACAATTATTCATGCACACATGTACTTAATACACAACCTACGGGTTGAAATACATTCACGCTAACACCCACAAGCTATAGGTTCGAGCCTATAGCTTGATATATATACACCTACCCAGTAAATCGTACGATAAACGATTATCCATTCACGGCCCCATAAGCCTACAGTCTCTCACCACCCTGTACATATATTGAGTAATTCACGGCCAATGATAGATTACTACTGTCTCATACAGTAGTATATAGAGGGGGAATCCTAGACCTGCTGCCCATCTATTGGGGAAGACCCTGCAGTAGTATAGAGAGAGGGTTCAAGGGTCAACTGACCATACAGTAGTATAGAAGGAGGGTTCCTATACTAGTTGACCATACAGTAGTATAGAAGGAGGGTTCCTATACTAGTTGACCATACAGTAGTATAGAAGGAGGGTTCCTATACTAGTTGACCATACAGTAGTATAGAAGGAGGGTGCCGATTCCAGGTGCCCATACAGTAGTATAGGGAGAGGGTTACTAGACCAGGTGCCTGCCTATCCACCGTGTGTTATTGATGTCCGATCCTATGTGGACCGTGTAGCCGTGAACTCTAGCCTTGATGATTCATCCTTGGAGCCGGGCCGCGGAGTGAGTCGCCGTGAGCGGGGTCGCTGAAGCCTAGGGGTGTATTCCTACGAGGGGTGCCGTCTGCTGCTGTGGTGAGCCGTGCAGTTGAATAGTCCTGCGGTGTTACAGAGAGACGGGCCGGTGCCGTAGAAGCCTTTGTACTGTCGTGCCCAGGCCGTCCGCATCCATTGACGCTTATCAACGCTTGGAGGGGCTTAGTCGTGTAAGACGAGACACGACGACGACGAGAAGTCCATACCACCCGAGGGAGGAAGACCGGGGGAAGGAAGACACACGTCGGACATAACCACGGAGGGGCCTAGTCGTGTAAGACGAGACACGACGCAGTGTTCATCCATACGGGAGTGAACGAAGACCTGGGGAAGGAAGCTAGAGGCTGGACCTTTCCACGAATATCTGGGGAAGGACGATAGACGCTGGATCCTACTGCAAAGCCCTGGGGAAGGAAGATAGAAGCTGGACCCATCCATGAGAGAACCGGTCGTGACCAGACTGTGGCTGTGACCAGGCCTGCTCGCGTTATAGCTAGGGCTATATATATATTTTGTATATATTTTCTATTGAACCTCGGTTAAAGATAACTATAAGAGTACAGATAATTCATAGTGTAGGGATCTTCTTTGCAGGGATTGTACGCTACCACGATTTGAATCCTGTATACCTGCTCAAAGAATTATATGTCAGTACTGCATTAATTTGCTTTGGTTGTCATTACAGGTCTTCCTTTCCAACCTCCTCGATCCAGACAAGGTGACAGGTTGAATCGAACTCCCTCGTTGGCCAGGATCAGTGCCCGAGTGCGTTCCCAGTAGCCTGACAGTTTGTCTTGGGGACCCTGCGCACTCTGTGGATCTGAAGTGAGTGAGTGAGTGAATATGATTTAACGTCGCTTTCAACTATATTTCAGTCATATCACGACCTGTGGATCTGAAACATCCATTATCCCACGTTATAGAAGTAGAAACGTTTCACTAGCACGCATAGGTATACGATAAGAACACTTTCTCTGCGAGAAGCACGATTAAATCTGCACCATTTAATAGTATGTTTTCTTCCTAATCTTGGATAACGTTAGCGAATCATGAGAACATGATTCACAGGTTTGCACAATAGAGTGTTGGCACTTTTTAACGACACTTCAAAATGTTCAGAGTTGTGCTGATGGTTTTGCTATTGTTGCCTCCCCCCCCCCCCCTCGCTCCGTGGGTGCAAATATGCTACCGGTTCATACCGCTCTCATTAAATGTCATCCTATCGCAGTAGTTAAGGTACTGCTACTGTGTCTCTACCGCAACTCTACTGCATTGCTGCTCTGCCGCTACTGTTTGGTCACCGCCCTGCTACTGCGTGGTCATCGCACTACTACTGAGGGTTCACAGTTACTGACTACGGAGTTCAAACAAGAGGAGGCTGTTATTTTCCATGTATTCCAGCTTACCTCGTACCATTCGAGTTTAGTATATGCAAGACTTGAAATCCACGGACAGTGATACAAGTACATGGTATTTGATGCTTCTCGTGATTCCAGCGGCATTTTGATGGCTCATATCTAACCAAGAAAGAGAGTGAACGATATATCCGCTTCATGTAAGTAATAGCACGGACATATAGACGTCAAGTTATTTCCAGGAATTTTACATGAATTTATAGACAAATCTAAAGTGGCTAAGTCCGCCTGAATCCGAATTTTCATATTTTACCGATGTATGTATTCCAGTTGAGTCTCAAGAGATGTGCTAGCGTATCATAGTCATATCGGGGCATAGCAAGCATAGTTTTGTTGAACGCAGAGATTAATGGGATAGTGGGGACAGGTTCTAGATCGCTGACAAACCTCAGTTGTGACCATGGAGTGACCTCACCCATACGGGTGTTTCCTCATCCACAAATAAAGAATATCGGTATTCACATTCAACCAGAATTGTTGATTTACTACTTCTATCTTTCTATGAATTATATTGGTTAAAGGTAACATCTTTAGGTGGTGGAAAAAAATGCTGGCGTGCTGATAAGAAAACCTACGACCCCACAAACCTCTTAGGTCCCTGGCAAGTGCGATTGTTGCGACGAACTCGCGTCAAGGTAGATCATCAAACCACTCTTAGGATAAGACAAAACGCGACAAATTAAGAAATAATGTTTTCATAAGCATGCTCAATGGTTATTTTACTCACGGCTAGTGTGGGAAAATTTATATTTTAGGGCAAGGGCGAAGCCCGCACCCAGAGATTTATTAACTTCCCCGCACTAACCGTGAGTAAAATAATCATGAAGCACGCCTATGAAAACATTATTTCTATTCTGTAGCACTACCCAAATTGATTATCAGCAAAGATTATAATGAAAGGTTGAACACATATTTTAAACTTTGACAAACTTTCTCTCCTTTCTTGAAAAAAAAACTCGTCCACTGATGCTTCCGTCTCGGTTGGTATTGTGCCAATGTCAGTGGACGAGTTTATGTGGTCTCTCAGATGGGGAGTTATAGCCTACTGTTAGCTGCGCCAGCTGTGTGGAAATTACGCGGATATATGTCTATTTGTTAATCAATTTCACGAAGGAAACGAAGAAATTTTATCTTATAATTTATTTGTTTTATTCGATTGTTACTTGTATGAAAGCAGACGTCCCTTTCCTCATCCGACTTGTGAAATCGAATCTCCCAATAAAGACCTGCACGTGACGCGTGTTGATTTCACATAACCGTGCTAAAACGTGTAATAATTGCACCGTTAGGTCGATGTTATTGACAAAAGTGTGATAGAATGTCCAATATATCACTGCAAGAAAAAAGAATCAATGTCTAAATTCACATCGGCTGGCCTTTGAAATATAAGATCATAGTTATTGAAAAGGTGTACTACAGTCTAACAATTGATGGTACTCTGTGGTTATGGGTACGAACGATTCGCTCCCCAGAGTATCAAACGTCCCATAACAACCGATTGGCTTCGTTTAAGACCTAACCAGCGAATGTTTATGATCCATAGAGTATTTGTGATCCATAGAGTAGATATTGGTAGAATTGATAACTAATTTGGTTCGTTTAAAATCATTTTGTTCCGCTGCCTCCAATCTATCTGTGTGGCATTTGATTCTGTTTTGCTGAAGAGTATCACGTTAATATGGCCGGAAACACACATATTGAATTATTTGGCATTATTATAATTACAAGCGTCTAGTCCGTCATTCATAATCCAGCCGTCGTCCATTAGAGAATATCCGCGTCCATAATCCAAAGACCTATTCCATTTCCATATAACAGTAATAGCACCAAATTCAAAAAGACAAAAGTATACATAAACATAGGCTTGTTTCCTGCAAGAGAGAAGCGGTCAACAGTTTTCAATGATGCCGGCAAGACATCATGATGTTCCAAAATATCAAATCCGTATCGCTGATCAGTATTCTTAATCCATAATATTCGTAATAGAGTCGTCATCTAAAAATGATGTGCCTCAGCCACGCTTTGATTGTGACTGTTCATATGAGTACCATGAGGATCTTGAAGTACATGGGCTCATACGGCCCCTAGCCCCGGGTTAAGCGGAATTAGACACATGTTACGAAACGTAGCCCCATAGGTCTTGCACGCTACGTTCGTATTTTGCTATCAGCATGCGATATGTATCGCCAAATTTGAGAAACTTTGAGTGGAGGCGCTTGGTGGAATAGCCCTGTTTTATAAGTTTCTGCAACAATGTTTTGTGACGTTGATTAAAATCATCATATTTAACACAGGATCTAGCAAATGCTACTAAGCGAGATATGTATACGCCATATGCAGGTCCCACTGGAATATTACTGTCCAGAAAGGGATAGTTTACGATGTCGAAATTGTAATCATCTCTTTTGTCATAAAGTCGACGAGAGAGATGCCCGCTTCATTTTTATAGAGATATAGATCTAAATATGATGTGCCTGTAGGGCTATCTGTAGTTTCCTTCAAATCCAGTGAAGGTGGATATATATCCTTCACTGCGTCATTTATATAGCGATTATCCACAGCGAGAAGATCGTCTATATAGCGTTTGGTGAATGAGAAGGAACGGGCTTTGAATGGATCGGTTTTTGAAAGCGCCTGCATATAGTCATATTCATAAGAGAACAGATACAGGTCAGCCAACAGGGGTGCACAATTAGTACCCATTGGAATACCTATATGCTGCTGATATATTGTGTTGCCAAATTTCACATAGATATTTTTAATGAGAAATTCAAGCAACTCTATAAACAAAGAAACATCCCATGAATGATATCTCTTGTATGTAGTAGAGCTAAAGAATGCTTTATGGCTTCCGACATTAATATATCTACGATCAGTTTTCTTGAACACAGATACTATTAATGAACTTAGACGGTCAATAAGGTCCTGATGAGGGATTGTAGTATAGAGAGTCGAGAAATCCCATGTGGATACATGTCTGTACGGTATGTGACCTTTAGCATCAAGTTCTTCCGTAAGACATTTTGAGTTTTTCAATATCCACATACATTCAACGCCAGAGTTCTTGAAAATAGTGGCGCAATACCTTTCCCAAAATGCTTTTACCTCCTGAAGGGCCCTCGTCAATAGGGTTGAAAGAAGCTTGGTGGTGCAGCTTCTAGAACCAGCTATGAATCTAGCTTTGTATGGTGATTTATGCATTTTGGGAGTCCAGTATATTTTTGGTATGTCGCTATGATTGGTTGGAAGACAAATACCTCTTTCCTTGAGAAACTTTTTGTGATTGTTAAATAAATCTTCCAGAGTAAATGCAGTTTGGGAGTAAGTAGACGTATTTGATGAAGATATGTCTACACTCAATTCTTTAACCAGCACCTGGTAATAGTAATATTTACATATGAATATTATATTATTCGGAGCTTTGTCTGCTGGGACTATGACGAATTTACTCTGGAGATTTGCTATAACTTCTTGCGAATTGCGGTTTCTCAGTACTTGTTTTGGTAGGGGAAGAGAACTTCTGTCAATATGGCGGATTGTTTCAACGACCTTGCTCTTGGTGAGGTCCAGCCAATCAGCGAGTACTGTAGGTTCAACTTTTTCTCGCTTAGACCAATCAATAACGTACTGTTCTAATGCAGACAGGACTATCTTCTGGTCCGCCTTCAGATTTATTCTTCTTGGCTCTCTATATTTAGGTCCTTTCATCAGGAGTAATTTCAGATCCTTATCACTCACCACATCAAGGTCACCAGTCACAATATGTTTGCATGGTGTATAGATAAAGTTCGACAATTCACAATCACAACTATAGCCTCCTGACGTGTATAAGTTCCAGTCAAACTCCTTGACAGCATTGGACCTCTAACCATAGGGTACTAGTATTAAACAATCTCTAAAGAATTATTGATAATATTTGATCACATGTCAATTTGGTCTATTGAGAAAAGAGTTTACCAAATTCCTTTCTTCTCATTAGCTATATCACTGCTGACATATATGTAAGTAGTATATAAAAACCCGATTCTGTCGCATTTATGCAAATGAGATGACGTCATCGAAGACTGAAATTACCTCCAACACAGAAGAGTTCCAATCTAGGGGGATGTAACTCTGGGTTACTATAGTTCCGGCAAAGGGCCCCTGGGCATGTATTCTTTCGCGGTGATGCGGTCTGGCGGTGATGCGGTCGCGGAAGAAAGCTTCCGCGGAGAAAAAGTAGTCCCTAGACTTGAAATACGCTGCATGGTCCGATTGGGTCGAGTGAGGTATCAAAGTGTGAAGGGGCATCTGATGGGCTGGGTGTGGGGTTGAAATATCGGCATTCTGCGCATGCGCGGTGGCCAAAGGGTATGAAAATAGCCGTTTTGGAGCTAGGGGAGCCACAAATGGTCCAATGGGTCATATGAGGTATCCATGTGAAGCATTCGTGAAGGGGCATCTGACTGGACTAGCGGCTCGGGCGTTGTCACCATTCTGCGCATGCGCAGTAGACAAAGGGTATGGAAATAGACGTTTTGGGATCTATAGCCAATCAGAAGCGAGTATTTTGACCCGGTGCATTATGGGACATATCCAAGATGGCGGCACGTATGTTCAAGATGGCGGCACGAACCGTATCGAAAACTGGTCATTTCGTCGGGATGTGGTCACCTAGTGTCGAAAACTGGACCCTGTATGGGTCCCGCTAGACGTTTTGGGGTCTAGGTGGGCCACTAGTGGCCCAATGGAGTCGTATGAGGTATCATTGTAAAGCTACGTGAGGGATTATCCGAAGTAAGGTGTGTGATGTGCAACTGACGCCATTCTGCGCATGCGCAGTGGGGAAAAGGTATGGAAATAGACGTTTTGGAGCTAGGGGAGCCACTAGTGATCCGATGGGGTCATATGAGGTATCAACGTAATGCATACATTGAGGAGCATGCGCCTGGACTAGCGGCTCGGGCGTTGTGAACATTCTGCGCATGCGCAGACAGGGAATTGTGGGAAAAGGGTTTGGAAATAGACGTTTTGGGATCTAGGGGAGCCCCTAATGGGCCGATGGAGTTGTATGAGGTGTCAATGTGAAGCCTATGTGAAGGGACATCCAGTCATGGGTGGGTGCATGTAACATTTTCCTGAAAAAAAAACGGAACACGGACTTTATCGAAAAATCCTGGAAAATGCCTATATGGGGTATGGGGGTTATATAGGTCGCCGGGCTTAACGGGGCTTGCCTATCAATAGAGTTATCTCCCCCTAGTTCCAGGGTGGGTGTATGTAAAAATGTTCCTGAAAAAATACGGAACACGGACTTTATCAAAAAATCCGGAAAATGCCTATATGGGGTATGGGGGGTATAGGACCATCCTGGGAAACCTACTTCTCGACATTTGCGGTATAGGTTGTGGGGTCTCGTTTTGTTAGTCTCGTCAAGACAAACATGATAGGAAGTGTCGCGGAGCGAATCGTTGAAATTTTTGGAAAAAGTTCAGGGAGACCCATATAGTCCCATACTAGGGGTATAGGACCAATGTTTGTCCCACTGGGAAACCTACTTCTAAACATTTGCGGTATGGTTGTTTGGATTTGTTTTCTTAGTCTCGTCAAGGCAAACATGATAGGAAGTGTCCCGGCACGAAACGGTGAAATTTTTGAAAAAGTACCATACAGCCCCATATAGTCCCATACTAGGGGTATAGGTCCAATGTTTGTCCCACTGGGAAACCTACTTTTATACATTTGCGGTATGGTTGTTTGGATTTGTTTTCTTAGTCTCGTCATTTAGAACATGATAGGAAGTGTCCCGGCACGAAACGGTGAAATTTTTGAAAAAAGTCGCCGAGGCCTGGGTAGGCCCATATAGAACCATATACTGGGGTATAAGCCCAATGTATGTATAAATCCATACGGGGTGGACGTGTTGGAGTCTAGGTGAGTCCCTGGTGGTCCAATGGTGTCGTATGAGGTCTTATTTTGAAGCTCTCGAGGAGGAGCATCCGGCTGGACTAATGGTTCGTACGTTTTCAAGTCTGCGCATGCGCAGTCTGGCCGTAGTATAGAAACCAGGCATTTTGGGGTATGTGGGTGTGTGTTTGGGGTAGAGATGGACCGCTACGGGTCCGAATGGGTCGTGGAAGGTGTCAAAGTGAAGCTTGTGTGGGTTAGAGTCAGAATGGCGTATTTTTAAGTGCAAGTCGCGTCAATGTGCGCATGCGCAGCCTGGCCGTAGTATAGAAAGCAGGCATTTTTGGGGGTGTGTGTGGGTGTGTTTGGGTTAGAGATGGGCTATTCACGGTCCGAATGCGTCCTGGGAGGTGTCATTTTGTAGCTCTCGGGGTGTAGACCCCGATTTGAGGGCTGCCCACGTCACCTGTGAGATCATGGGTGACGTCATCAGTACGAGTAGTAGCGAAAGTGGGCATTTTAGGGCAGTACAGGAAGGTACTTGATGTAGAGAGGAGTGCATTTGGAGTAGATAACGGCCTATTTTTACATCCAACTACCTGGTAGAGTTACCTGTGAGTGTGAGTGTATGCGCGCGTGTGAGTGAGTGTGAGTGAGTGAGTGAGTGAGTGAGTGAGTGAGTGAGTGAGTGAGTGAGTGAGTGAGTGAGTGAGTGAGTGAACGGGATCCGACTGGACTAATGTATCGTCCGCTTTCATCATTTTGCGCATGCGCAGTCTGGTCCTCGTATAGAAAGCAGGCATTTGAGGGATTCGTGGAGGTTTGTTGAGTGGTTGACCATCCCGGGTCGAATGGACCGTGTGGGGTATCCGTGTGAAGCTCTCGTAGGAAAAGTGGAAAGTGCCTCATTTGTGGGGCGCTCACTTCCGGATGCGTGGGGCGCTGCCCTCGGCCAATCAGAAGTGAGTATTTCGACCCGGTGCATTATGGGACATATCCAAGATGGCGGCGTCTGCCTTCTGGTTCAAGATGGCGGCACGTCCGGTGTCGAAAACTGACCATTTTGTCGGAATGTGGTCATCTGGTGTCGAAAACTGGACCTTGTATGGGTCCTGCCTAATTTGGTGTAGAGATGGACCACCATTGGTCCGAATGCGTCGTGGGGGGTGCCATTTTGTAGCCCTCGGGGTGTACATACCCATTTGAGGGATGCCCACAGCATCTGTGACGTCATTGGTGACGTCATCAGTAAGAGTTGTAGCGAAAGTGGGCATTTCGTGGAAGTGAAGAAAGGTATTTGGTGTAGAGAGGGACCATCCTTGGTCCCAATGCGTCGTGTGGGGTGTCATCTTGTAGTTCCAATGACGTCACAGATGGTGCGGACATGCCTCAAATCGGGGTGTACACCCCGAGAGCTACAACATGACACCTCCCACGACGCATTCGGACCAAGTATGGTCCATCTCTACCCCAAATACCTTCCTTCACTGCCCCAAAATGCCCACTTTCTCTACTACTCGTACTGATGACGTCACCGATGACGTCACAGATGACGCGGACATCCCTCAAATCGGGATGTACACCCCGAGAGCTACAACATGATACTTCCCTAGACACATTCGGACCAAAGATGGTCCCTCTCTATCCCAAATACCTTCCTGTACTGCCCTAAAATGCCCACTTTCGCTACTACTCGTACTGATGACGTCACCGATGACGTCACAGATGACGCGGACATCCCTCAAATCGGGGTGTACACCCCGAGAGCTACAACATGACACTTCCCTATACACATTTGGACCAAAGATGGTCCCTCTCTACCCCAAATACCTTCCTGTACTGCCCTAAAATGCCCACTTTCGCTACTACTCGTACTGATGACGTCACCGATGACGTCACAGGTACGTGGGCAGCCCTCAAATCGGGGTCTACACCCCGAGAGCTACAAGATGACACCTCCCACGACGCATTCGGACCAAGGATGGTCCCTTTCGACCCCAAATACCTTCCTGTACTGCCCCAAAATGGCCACTTTACTTTCTACAACCAACTGCGCATGCGCAGATTGACGCGACTTGCACTTAAAACACACCATTCTGACTCTAACCCACACAAGCTTCACTTTGACACCTTCCACGACCCATTCGGACCCATAGCGGTCCATCTCTACCCCAAACACACACCCACATACCACCCAAAATGCCCGCTTTCTATACTACGGCCAGACTGCGCATGCGCAGACTATTGAAAACGGACGAACCATCAGTCCAGTCGGATGCTCCTCCACGAGAGCTTCAAAATAAGACCTCATACGACATCACAGGATCATTAGGGGCTCACCTAGACCCCAAAACGTCCACCCCGTATGGGCCTATACCCCCATAGCCATGCAGTATAGGCCTATGGGCCTACCCAGGCCTCGGTGAACTTTTCCAAAAATTCACCGTTTCGCTCCGGGACCCTTCCCATCGTGTTCTAAATGACGAGACGTGAAAAACAAATCCAAACAGCCCATATCACAATGAACGTGTGTGAATTTCCAGGGTTGAACCTATACCCCCATATAGCCAGTATGGGACTATATGGGCTATATGGTACTTTTCCAAAAATTTCACCATTGCGCTCCGAGACCCTTCCCATCGTGTTCTAAATGACTAGACGTGAAAAACAAATCCAAGCAACCCATATCACAATGAACGTGTGTGAATTTCCCAGGTTGAACCTATACCCCCATATAGCCAGTATGGAGCTATATGGGCTATATGGCATTTTTCCAAAAATTTCACCGTTTCGCTTCGGGACCCTTCCCATCGTGTTCTAAATGACGAGACGTGAAAAACAAGACCAAACCACCCATATCACAATGAACGTGTGTGAATTTTCCAGGTTGGACCTTTACCCCCCATAGCCAGCCTATAGGCCACCTGAGACGTCATTGGTGACATCATCAGTACGAGTAGTAGCGAAAGTGAGAATTTTGGGGCAGTGAAGGAAGGTATTTGGGGTAGAGAGGGACCATCTTTGGTCCCAATGTGTCTAGGGAAGTGTCATCTTGTAGCTTTCGCGGGCACATCCCGATTTGAGGGCTGCCCACGTCACCTGTGACGTCATTGGTGACGTCATCAGTACGAGTAGTAGCGAAAGTGGGCATTTTAGGGCAGTACAGGAAGGTACTTGATGTAGAGAGGAGTGCATTTGGAGTAGATAACGGCCTATTTTTACATCCAACTACCTGGTAGAGTTACCTGTGAGTGTGAGTGTATGCGCGCGTGTGAGTGTGAGTGAGTGAGTGAGTGAGTGAGTGAGTGAGTGAGTGAGTGAGTGAGTGAGTGAGTGAGCGAGCGGGATCCGACTGGACTAATGTATCGTCCGCTTTCATCATTTTGCGCATGCGCAGTCTGGTCCTCGTATAGAAAGCAGGCATTTGAGGGATTCGTGGAGGTTTGTTGAGTGGTTGACCATCCCGGGTCGAATGGACCGTGTGGGGTATCCGTGTGAAGCTCTCGTAGGAAAAGTGGAAAGTGCCTCATTTGTGGGGCGCTCACTTCCGGATGCGTGGGGCGCTGCCCTCGGCCAATCAGAAGTGAGTATTTCGACCCGGTGCATTATGGGACATATCCAAGATGGCGGCGTCTGCCTTCTGGTTCAAGATGGCGGCACGTCCGGTGTCGAAAACTGACCATTTTGTCGGAATGTGGTCATCTGGTGTCGAAAACTGGACCTTGTATGGGTCCTGCCTAATTTGGTGTAGAGATGGACCACCATTGGTCCGAATGCGTCGTGGGGGGTGCCATTTTGTAGCCCTCGGGGTGTACATACCCATTTGAGGGATGCCCACAGCATCTGTGACGTCATTGGTGACGTCATCAGTAAGAGTTGTAGCGAAAGTGGGCATTTCGTGGAAGTGAAGAAAGGTATTTGGTGTAGAGAGGGACCATCCTTGGTCCCAATGCGTCGTGTGGGGTGTCATCTTGTAGTTCCAATGACGTCACAGATGGTGCGGACATGCCTCAAATCGGGGTGTACACCCCGAGAGCTACAACATGACACCTCCCACGACGCATTCGGACCAAGTATGGTCCATCTCTACCCCAAATACCTTCCTTCACTGCCCCAAAATGCCCACTTTCTCTACTACTCGTACTGATGACGTCACCGATGACGTCACAGATGACGCGGACATCCCTCAAATCGGGATGTACACCCCGAGAGCTACAACATGATACTTCCCTAGACACATTCGGACCAAAGATGGTTCCTCTCTACCCCAAATACCTTCCTGTACTGCCCTAAAATGCCCACTTTCGCTACTACTCGTACTGATGACGTCACCGATGACGTCACAGGGGACGCGGACATCCCTCAAATCGGGATGTACACCCCGACAGCTACAACATGACACTTCTCTAGACACATTCGGACCAAAGATGGTCCCTCTCTACCCCAAATACCTTCCTTCACTGCCCCAAAATGCCCACTTTCGCTACAACTCGTACTGATGACGTCACCGATGACGTCACAGGTGACGTGGGCAGCCCTCAAATCGGGGTCTACACCCCGAGAGCTACAAGATGACACCTTCCAGGACGCATTCGGACCAAGGATGGTCCATCTCGACCCCAAATACCTTCCTGTACTGCCCCAAAATGGCCACTTTACTTACTACAACCAACTGCGCATGCGCAGATTGACGCGACTTGCACTTAAAAACACGCCATTCTGACTCTAACCCACACCAGCTTCACTTTGACACCTTCTACGACCCATTCGGACCCATAGCGGTCCATCTCTACCCCAAACACACACCCACATACCACCCAAAATGCCCGCTTTCTATACTACAGCTAGACTGCGCATGCGCAGACTATTGAAAACGGACGAAGCGTTAGTCCAGTCGGATGCTCCTCCACGAGAGCTTCAAAATAAGACCTCATACGACATCATAGGATCATTAGGGGCTCACCTAGACCCCAAAACGTCCACCCCGTATGGGCCTATATCACCATAGCCATGCAGTATAGGCCTATGGGCCTACCCAGGCCTCGGTGAACTTTTCCAAAAATTTCACCGTTTCGCTCCGGGACCCTTCCCATCGTGTTCTAAATGACGAGACGTGAAAAACAAATCCAAACAGCCCATATCACAATGAACGTGTGTAAATTTCCAAGGTTGAACCTATACCCCCATATAGCCAGTACAGGACTATACGGGCTATATGGTACTTTTCCAAAAATTTCACCGTTGCGCTCCGAGACCCTTCCCATCGTGTTCTAAATGACTAGACGTGAAAAACAAATCCAAGCAACCCATATCACAATGAACGTGTGTGAATTTCCCAGGTTGAACCTATACCCCCATATAGCCAGTATGGAGCTATATGGGCTATATGGCATTTTTCCAAAAATTTCACCGTTTCGCTTCGGGACCCTTCCCATCGTGTTCTAAATGACGAGACGTGAAAAACAAGACCAAACCACCCATATCACAATGAACGTGTGTGAATTTTCCAGGTTGGACCTTTACCCCCCATAGCCAGCCTATAGGCCTATATACAGACCTCGGTGACCTTTTCCAAAAATTTCACCGATTCGCTCTGGGACCCCTCCCATTGTGTTTTTCTCGGCGAGACGAGAAAAACGAGACCCCACAACCCATAGTAAAGCCCACAAAAAAGAATTGACCACCCCTCCCCCATATAGCCAGTATGAGTCTATATACGGACTTCGGTGACTTTTCCCAAAAATTTCACCGATTCGCTCCGGGACCCTTCCCATTGTGATTTTCTTGGCGAGACGAGAAAAACGAGACCCCACAACCCATAGTAAAGCCCACGAAAAAAAATTGACCATCCCCATACCCCATACAGGCATTTTCCCTTATATTGTATAATACAGACCCCTATTGTAGGGGTAAAGTCCCTGTTCCGCTTTTTATATTTTGGGTAAAAAATCCTAATTTTACATGCACCCACCCCACTGACTTGATAGGCAGGCCCCGATAAGCCCGGGGACCGATATTAGCCCTTTTGGCTAGAGTTGATAGGGGTTTTCCCCTATTTTAGGGTAAAGTCCGTGTTCCGCTTTTTATAGTTTCGGGGACAAATCCTAATTTTACATGCACCCACCCCATTGACTTGATAGGCAGGCCCCGATAAGCCCGGGGACCGATATTAGCCCTTTGGGCTAGAGGTGATAGGTGTTTTCCCCTATTTTAGGGGTAAAGTCCGTATTCCGCTTTTTATAGTTTCGGGAAAAAAACCTAATTTTACATGCATCCACCCCATTGACTTGATAGGCAGGTCCCAATAAGCCCGGGGACCGATATTAGCCCTTATGGCTAGGGTTGATAGGTGTTTCCCCCTATTTTAGGGGTAAAGTCCGTATTCCGCTTTTTATAGTTTCGGGAAAAAATCCTAATTTTACATGCACCCACCCCATTGACTTGATAGGCAGGTCCCAATAAGCCCGGGGAACGATATTAGCCCTTTTGGCTAGGGTTGATAGGGGTTTCCCCTATTTTAGGGGTGAAGTCCGTATTCCGCTTTTTATAGTTTCGGGAAAAAATCCTAATTTTACATGCACCCACCCCATTGACTTGATAGGCAGGCCCCGATAAACCCGGAGACCGATATTAGCCCTTTTGGCTAGGGTTGATAGGCGTTTCCCCCTATTTTAGGGGTAAAGTCCGTGTTCCGCTTTTTATAGTTTCGGAAAAAAATCCTAATTTTACATGTACCCACCCCATTGACTTGATAGGCAGGTCCCAATAAGCCCGGGGACCGATATTAGCCCTTTTGGCTAGGGTTGATAGGTGTTTCCCCCTATTTTAGGGGTAAAGTCCGTATTCCGCTTTTTATAATTTCGGGAAAAAATCCTAATTTTACATGCACCCACCCCATTGACTTGATAGTTAGGCCCCGATAAGCCCGGAGACCGATATTAGCCCTTTTGGCTAGGGTTGATAGGTGTTTTCCCCTATTTTAGGGGGTAAAGTCCGTGTTCCGCTTTTTATAGTCTCGGGAAAAAATCCTAATTTTACATGCACCCACCCATGACTGGATGCCCCTTCACGAATGCTTCACTTTGATACCTCACTCGACCCAATCGGACCATGCCGCGTATTTGAAGTCTGAAGTCAGAAGTCAGTACCGTTACGTCGTTGCATTAGTGTGTTAAGTAAACTATACGGAGACATTCTTGAAAGAATTTGACCATTCCATGGTATGCCTTCTGATGTCTCTGTGATGTCAGGTGATGTGAGTTCACAGTAGCATTTTTTGATTCCAGGGGACAGAGTTCACATGAGAAGTGTACTTTGCCTTTTCTGTAATACAGTTCTATTCGACTATGCGTTTTTTATTTCCCTGGTTCGAAGATATATTCACATGATGTGGTCAGGTATATAACCGAACCTTCAAAACGGTATAGGTGAACTGCTAGATGCAGTTCGTAATATTGTATTCACAATATTATCTATTATCATATATAGTAATAGTACTGTAGGCATACTTTCATCAACTTGAAGATTCTTGAAGAATAATTATGGAACCCCTACGGCATCTTTACGACTTAGTAATTATGTGAATCGGCAATGTCGATGTTACGAAAATAATCGGATACAAGAAGGTAGTGTAGGCCAAGGTAAGAGACTTGTGTTTATGAAAGTTTTGTTTTCATATCAGGTTTATAAATTGGTTGGCCAATGAGATTTTGAAAAAAATGTTTTCCTGTGGTTGTCAATTCGAAACCCCAGATGGCCGATAATTCTCTCCCTGGAATGCACAATTCTATAGTGGAGCCATCTTAACCTCGAAGTTGGCGAGTTGTCATTGGATTAGATATAGATATGAACTAAAACAAAGCTCAGATGGCGGCCATCTTGGAAATTCAAGGTGGCCGGTATTACATTATAGCTATTGTTAAATATTGATCGTGATATACCCTACAATGACAGAGCATCAACAAGAATAATGTATATATTGCGCGGATAATAAACTATTGCATGAAATCGGCTTCGGATGGCGAACATCTTAAAATCCAAGATGGCCGTCTTGGCCTTCCCTTATATGTGTTGTAATATGACTCGTCTAGCATTGATATGAGATTTTCTATCAATATTCCGACAAATGACCAACAAAAATATTGCCAAGCAAATGAAACAGTGAGGGATTCTAGATGATATAGGCTTCTGGCGGCCATTTTTCAAAATGGCCGCTGTGACCTACATAGGAAAAGTTCGAGGTGGCTCCATATCCAGAAATGCGATGTATCTCGAAGCCAAATTTCATGCTTCTATGAAAAAAGGAACAATTTTTCACATATAGTCTGGGTTACTTGTTCTTGGTGAGATCCAGCCAATCAGCGAGTACTGTAGGTTCAACTTTTCCTCGCTTTGACCACTCAATGACATATTCTTTCAGTGCAGTCAGGACTACATCTTCTGGTCCGCCTTCAGGTTTATTTTTCTCGGCACTCTATATTTAGGTCCCTTCATCAGGAGTGTTTTTAGGTCTCATCAACCACTATATCAAGGTCACCAGTCACAACATGGCTTGCATGGTGTATAGATAAATTTCGAAGATTCTCAATCAGAACTATAGCCTCCAGGCGTGTATAGATTCCAGTCAAACTCCTTGACAGTAATTCAATATTTTGGTGGCTATAAATTTGGTATACATATTTGAAATGCAAAGTGATTCTGTGGACTTAAAATAGTTTGGTACAGCGTTGCGTACCTCTGGATCATTCAGGATTCCTGGAAACTTAATAATGTTCAGTTGTTTATCCAAGTAGTATTTGATACCACTTAAGCCGGTGCTAGGGCCATGTGGTCATGCCATTGAATGTGTTTAAACGTACAGCTACAAAAAAGCACAGCCGGGATGCAAATCATGTTTTTTGATGTATGCAGTCAGCATATTTGTCTATGAGGTTATATGACTTCTTGTCAGTACGTCGGCATCATTTTCCAGCGCCCTTTAATGTTTCGTTTAATTATATTGCTCGTCGCTATATAAGTGAAATCTTGCTGAATATGACGTTAAATTTAATCTTTCTCTCTCTCTTGTATAATTAACATCTGTCCATTGAAGCCCTGACTGCACAATTGGCAAAAAGACAGCATGTAGATCTTCCAATATTATAACAACTGAAATTGAAATCTCAACTCTGATAACAAAATGGGATAACATTTATTTCATTCTTTGTCTGAGATTGTTTTGATACTCTCCACATACCACATGAGCAGTGTGACTAACGTCACAGGACCTACGAAGTAGAGTAGGCATTAGGACGCGAACTGAACTCTTGGAAATCCCCACCCCCAGTTGAAATCCTGCCTATATTAAGATGGGCACCACCCAAGTCAGAATCGCCAGTGATTTTCATCAAAAATCACCAGAAATTTTCATCAAAAGTAGGTCAGCTCAGAACTTGTTGGTAACAGTCTCCTAATGCGCCTTCATTCCAAAATAAACAAGAGCCCAAGGGGCTTCAATATACGCCCGTATATCTGGGATTACATTGGTTCAAATTTCAAGGTTGTTTAATAGCCTTGATTCCAATTGATCTAGCAATCCAGAGAAAGGTCTACAATTTTTTGCTTATGAGAATGTAACATATATCACATCTTACATTGAATGATAAACTAAAATGAGCTTAACTCTTGGTAACTGGTTGATCTTGAAGCAAGAGCTGGGAGCTCACATATACCACACTGAAATCGACAATAGTCAAACACAAGAAAATAGTAGTTTTCCTGCAAATGGATTCCTTTCAGACGAGAGAATTTTTCATGAAGGAAGAAGAAAGTGATGAAGTAAACCTTTGTTCTTGGAGTTAATAAACAGGTGTGAAGTTCATAAAGGACTCCTTTCCCTGTTAAATTAGTAAATGTATGGTTTTTATTTCACAACAGTTTAACTAAATGAAACGTTTAAAACAACTCCACAGGACAATATCATATAAATGCAGGGGAAAGACTTTTGAATATTCCAACAATATTCCAAGACATTTAGTCAGCTACATGTAAGCTTGATTCAGTTTTGGGGAACTGCGACCTAGAACTTTGACAAATTGATCTCATATGTATGGTTCCACTTTGCCATGCGAGTAAGGTATACTCAAAGTTTGGCACCAATCCATACCTTGAAACTAGAGCTGTCGCATGGACAACAAATGTTAATGGATGAATGGACAGAACGCAACATCGCATTACATGACCTCGTCTTCGACAGGCATATGAAAATGTGACTTTTAATGATTTCTTGATTTTGGGGTCACAGTGACCTTGACCTTTGACCGTGGCCTAAATTTTGGTACATGACAAACCGTCTCCCCTCAATTTCTCAATGGACACAAGAAATCATGATTTTCAACAATTTCACGATTTTGGTGTCACAGTGACCTTGACCTTTGACCTTGACCTACATTTTGGTATGTGACACATAGTGTGTCCTTAATGTATCTACTGACACAAAAAATGTTATTTTTAATAATTTCCTAATTTTGGGGTCGGTGACCTTTGACCTTGACCTAATTTTTGGTATGCATCACTTCATTTCCGCCTATTGAATGCACTCACAAAAAATTAGAAATTTTAAACGATTTCCTGACTTTTCGATCACACTGACCTCTGACCTTGACCTACATTTAATATGCAACACATCGTTCCCCCCTAGGGCATCCACTCACCAAAAATTAGAACTGTAGATAGAAAACTGTCAATGATCAATGATTTCCTGATTTTTGGCAACAGTGACCTTTGACCTCTGACCTCGACCTCAATTTTGGTACGCGACACATCGTCTCCACCTGGCGTTTCCACTCACAAAAAATTGCAACTGTGGACAGAAAACGTTCACAGATATAGACCGGACACGAACACTTCAGTGATTTCCTGTTTTTTAGGCCAGTGACCTTTGACCTGTGACCTCGACCTTCATTTTGGTACGCGACACATCGTCTCCTCGTAGGGTATCCACTCACCAAAAATTGGAGCTGTGGATAGGAAACTGTCCCAGATATAGACCGGACACGAGAACCGGACAGACGGACAGACGGACAGACGGACGGAAACCGCCATCACATAATACGACCGCCTTTTGGGCGGGCGTATAATAACGATCGCCGATTTAATTTTACAATTTTTTAATTAAAGGAAACAGATTGAATAATATAGGTTCAGTAGATTTCAAGCTTTACGTGTGAAAATACATTTACATATCTTTAATGGTTTTCAGTACCCTTGTCCAGGATCAAAACAACTTTTTGAATCGCATTATTTTCCCAACAATACAACAAATTTTTATATATAGTACTATAGTAGAAAGGTAGCATTTATGTAGTTTACGGTAATTCAACTCAAGACTAACACCTTCTCTGCACAAGATAATAATGATTCTATGTCATTCTCCTGAGCATAACCGGTACAAAGACGAATAAATAGCGTCTTTACATCACGTTGTTATCTAGATATATGAGACAACACATTTTGGGTATCGGCAATCTGATGAATGTACTATTCCGGTTTTCTTGTTTCACATTATATTCTAAGGCGGTTGATCGGTGATTTTCTTCATTGATAAACCTTAAACCACCTCAGTTTCGTTGTGTGAATCGGAATTGCATTATTGTGACACACCAGCACACTCCGTGGCAGTGATTCTGTATCCCCTAATCAAGGAATCAAAATGGATCAAGATTTGAAATGAAAAGAGAAATTTAGAAATATTTTGTTTACACATGTAATTTTTTGTTCAAATTATATCCAAGTGTGATATATAGTCAATATTCAAGAGGTACAAAAAAACAACAAAGTATGTCCTCATATTTTCACATCCATGCCAAGAAATACTGCATTGAAAAGGGTCCATTTAGCCTACCCTGTTTTATCGCTCTAATCAGCAAATGGCGGGGTCATATTTCTGCTGTCAAAATTGTATTTCCCTCCAAAGTCTTAACCCTTGAATCCAAGTCACACACTCTCTGATGCAAAGTAATGATTGTCCTAACTATCCGATTAGCACATTATGAACATGTCTTTGGTCATAGTGTACATATCATAACTCACATCAATGTTTTCTGCTATATTATTTCAATGATATGGTTTAACAATTTAAGTTATGGAAACAGCGCTGATTGTTTGAGGGTATATGCAGTAGGCCTATGCTGTCCGGCAATTGCGGAATTGTCCCAGATGCACGTTAAGATTAACCTCAGTAATAGGGCCATGTGGCATACAGTGGAATATGGATCAATGACAGGGTATTTTTAGCCGTGGGTAATTTGACCTGAATTTGAAGCCTGATGTGGTCAATGATGAAATGTTTGGATGTGAAATAGGATACACGTTGAAGGCTACAGTTTACATATATCTATAACAATATACTGAAGTGTTAATTATAAATCTAATTTTAATCAGAATTATTTCAGATCAGAACTTGCTGGTAACAATTCCCTAATGCACGTTCATGCCAAAAATCAAGGTTCTAATGTCAACGGTTCTCCTTATTTTGCCGACGAAAGGATTCGGATGGACTGACTCACTCATTACCGGACAATTTGCGATCTGTAGCCTACTTCGTAGGAAAATACTCACTTCAATATTCATACATTTAGTTCGTACATATAGGTCATCATACATATAGTTCATCATACATATAGTTCATCATTTCAAGCGATAAAATCTGTTCTTTTAGACACCATTCTTTTCTTCGTTTTCGATTTTGGCCGCTGCTTAAATGACTCCTATTCTTTTTGCGCAAACCTCTCCAACCATCACTTCGTTGTCTTGTTTTTAAGGCAGACTTCACTGATGTCAATAGAGCGGCAAGCTTTTCGGTTTCATCGATCGGAGTCAAATTTAACACCTGCAAAAAAAACAACAAGGGAAATAAAAATACTTTTCTGAACTTTTCCAACATAGTATTCTTTGTTTTGTGATTTGTGATTTTAATGAAAAAAAAAAAATATCGTCCATACTCAAGTTAACGCAAATCCAAGAAAACGCTTTGCAGTTAAGTGTTAACCAGTGGGGTGATTACAACTGCCAACACTCACTTAAGCATTTCACTTTAACGGCGTATCTCAGTGAAATTAGTAGATCTCATTTCTGAAACCAATGTTGAAATGTTGTGTCTCCGGCGACAGATGAATACAATGAGGCAATCAACTTACCAGATAGAGGTCTGCATACAATTTTGCGTCCCGGATCTTTTGACAATCTTCCCTGATACTGAGGACCATATCTGCGGTAGGGTAACCCAGATTGCTGTCATAGCGACGGATGACGTCATCTCGCCCCATCCTAGCCGGCATGGCCGTGTTCAAGAAGACAACCTGTTGAAGAGCCCAATCCACCATTGAATTTTTCCTTCCAAGATTATAATGAGGACATGAACTTTGGCGAACATTGATTGACTATTATACGCGGGTAATTGGACCAGAAATGGTTGTGATGTTTTTAGAATGTTTCTTTAATATTTGACTACCGAAGTCACCTTTCTAAATTTTAATAGAAAAAAAATCTGGGCTATTCCGCTTGGTAACCGGCAAAACTTTCCGTAATGTTGTACGGCGGAATGAACTTATCTATATGGCCGCCGTATCGCGAAGTAATTGTAGGGTGTTATTTGAACGAAAAGGCAAGGGTACCTGGTGTGGTGGGTCATATTAGGGAATATAGTATTATCAAGATGTGCTCAGCCCATTTACTACACATTAATTACTGGCGTTTTTAGTGGTTTGTGACAAGAAGAGAGGACGCAAATCTCAATGAAAATACGGTGCGAAAAGGCATCACTTGTAAATATTATAGAAAGTATTGGGCAAATGTATTACATTTGAAGTGGAGTTTACTGCATGTTCTGACTGATTGTATTACACCTGAAGTTTACAGAAATATTAGGTCAATGCAGAACAATTGAAGTAAAGTTTGCAGAAGTATTGGAGGAATGTATTACACATAGGATTACCTAGGATATGGACTGAATGTAATACTCTCGAAAACAGGCTTAATTAATGTAACGCTAGATTTCGTGACTTGTGTCCAATTACGCGTTACCCGGGGCATGAATATCATGTTTTACGTTTTCAAGATGTTCGAATGAACAGACACAATCACAGCATGACAGGTACGTACTCAGGAAAACGATCGGGAAATTCATTTGGTTGAAGAATAATGGTCAGTGAGAAGGATTTTATTTAAAGAACATCATCGTGTCTTGCTGGCATCATTGAAAACTGTTGACCACTTCTCTATTGTAGGAAACCATCATCCGCTTTTATTATTTACACATTTGGAATTGGTTCTAACTGTCATACGACATAGGTTTTTCGATTATTGACGCGGAAATTATGGACGAATATTGAATGTCGAATCTGACGCTTGATATTTGCCTGATAGGCGACAGTCTCTGCATTAAGACTACATATGAATTGTATTTGAAGAATGTAATGGTTTGGACGTCTGGATATTGTATTAGTATTCATCAAGGACTACCTTAAGTTTGACGCTAATTTCTTCAATACTGTACCTGTGTTGCCAGACTTTTTCTGCTGTACTCGGTCCGTGTGAAGGTGTTTTCTATTCCATATCTCTTGTCTGTATTCAGGTCGCCTAGCAAAACACCATCTTCTACATATTGCTCCACGTCTCTCTTCCATATTTCAAGGATAATAACTTCGGCCACGTCGTGCCATCTAAAATACAAAATAACCACATACATATTGATAGAAGGTAATTATTGGTATAAAATTCTTCCATTAAGAGAAAACGTAGAGTCGTGAAATAAAGCAGCAATCAGATACTCCATTTTCGCCACATGAAACGTTGTCATTCTGTTCCTTGTTTATACGCCCGCCCAAAAGATGGACGTATTATGTGATGTCAGTTTTTGTCCGTCTGTCCGTTCATCGGGGCGCCTGCCCGTCCGTTCGTGTCCGGTCTATATCTGTGACAGTTTACTGTCTACAGTTCCTTCTTGTGAGTGGATACCTCAGGGAGAGACGATGTGTCGAGTATCAAGATGGAAGCTGAGGTCAGAGGTCACTCGCCTGTAAACCAATAAATCACTGAACCGCTCGTGTCCGGTCTATTTCTATGAAAGTTGTCTATCTACAGTTGCAAGTTTTTATGAGTGGATACACCAGGCAGAGACGCTGTGTAGCGGACCAAAATTGAGGTCGAAGCCAGAGTTAAAAGTCAGTATGGCGTAAACATCAGGAAATCATTGAAAACTGCTACTCTTGGAGAGTGAATTAATTAGGGGGAAAAGATGTCGCGTACCAAATTTGATGTTAAGTTCAAAGGTCTCTGTGGTTCCACACTAGGGAATTTGTATTTTTGATACATTAGGGGGAGACAATCTGTCCCGTACCAAACTGAGGTCACGGTCAAACGTCAGGGTCACTCTGACCCCCCAAAACAGGAACTCGTTAGAAATCACATGTTTTGTGTCAGCAGATATATGGGAAACGATGTACCACGCAGAAAATTGAGGTAAAGGTCTTATGTCAAGGTCACTCCAAATTCAGGAATGCATTGAAAATCGCAATTTTGTTGAAAGAGTAATATGTGTTTTGTGCGGGCTGAGACCTAAAACAATCAGGAGATCATTACAACTGTAATTTTGTCAGCATACACACATTAGGAGGAGACGAAGTGTCACATAACAAAATTGAAGTCTAATCTCCAGGTCACCCCAAGTTAATGAATTCATTGATAATCGCAATTTTGGCGTAAGAGGAGGCCTTGGGTTGTGTGGGCGTAAATTGTAAATTTTGGCTCTTGTTTTGTTTCCGTTCAGGAAAAAACCCATCGATATATGTATCGCTTGGTTAACATATACCGATGTGGAGGCTAATAATGTTAATTGACTAAAAGTGTCCGTCTCCTATCTTCTAACCCTGCTAGGATTTTCCTTCACATTTGCAACTAAGGACGGACATTGTTCCCAGATAAAAGGATATGAGAAGTCCCCATGGCATTCTTAGTCATCATATCAATTGGTATCTCTATCGCCTATGAAACAATAATCGTATATTTAAAAATATATACTTGCACCATTAATCACATACTATATTATTCAAGTTTAGTATACATTATGAGAAAATTATCATATTCTAGAGAACGGACCGAGAGTATAATTACCTGTATTTTGAAGAAACTGAAACCAGCATAATCCATTTCGCTAGATCCTGGCTGCCATTCTTGTCTCGGAGAGATTCAATTCTCAGAAATTCCTGAAGAAAATTGCGAATATAGAATCTGAATTAAATTTTAAAATCTGACACCAATTTAAGCTTTTTCTAGATAGTTATTCAAGGTCAGAGGCATGCGTGTCAGGCAGGGTTTCCAAATTCTGATTTTTTTATTGGTTCATCATTATCGACTTCTCCTGACCCCAGCAAATCCAGAAAAATAGGAAGACGATTTTAGGTCAAGTAGCCAACTGTTGCCTACTTGTTTTTCCACTTTGTGGATCTCTCATCGATCTCTCTCTCTCTTTCTTCCATATCATTTAATACAAGTGACACCAAACATGTTTACTGGGTGTCAAAATTATGTGAAATAGAAGACTTACCTCTATTTTATTATCTATTTTCTTCTGTAGATCGGGGTAGGTATCCACGGCCCACAAGAACAGGCGATGAAAGACAAAGAAACCCGTCAGTAAGTTATCACTGCCATGCGGCGAACCAATGAAACCTTCTGACGTGGACGCCATCAAATGTGGGAGGATTTTGAGGACGGATGTAGTAAAATGACTATTGACCATTGTAACCATTGTTTTCACTGTTTCCTCTGGACATCTATTTTGAAAAATATCAGATAAATCGCCAATCGTCTGTTCAAACTGTTGTTTTATGCAGGCTCCATGATTGGGGTGAAGGAACAAAGGTAAAAAGTAAGATATTTTCTTTTTCACTGAGTCGTGGACAACACCGAAAGTTTTCTTCATGTTGTGGAATGCGCCATATGTCAGAAATTCGCAAGGGGATGAGAGACGTGGTCCGGATGGTGGTCCATTTTGCAGTCCAAATCCAAACAGTTCGTCGTCCGTGTCGGGATTGTGGCTTGAATTCATTGTCACTTTTGAAATATAACACGTGGTCTGTAAAGTGTCTCTCTTTGTTATTTTAGATGAACCAACGTCTACCCCATTCAAGGGCGGATAAGGATTCGTTGTGGCATGGCCACAATCAGGGCATGTAAAATCCGCTATTAGTTCCTGGTTGTTTTTTGTCCCAAATTTTAGATCGTCTATATATGCTAACAGATTCAATAATAATGATTGTATGGTGTAACCTGGTGACCAGCCATAATTCTGTTCTGATTTCCACTCTGTATGGTGGTCCGAATAGTTGGATAAGAGTGACATGCAGAGTTGCGTCCCCTTTTCGCCATTTCTGGTTGCGCCGTACGAAAACCGCAGTCCCATTGGCATGAACTCCGCTTTGGGTGCCGTGTAGGGGTAACACTCTCCTATGAATACTATCACATGAACAACCAGTCCGTCGCAGACGACATTGCAATGCCACTCACGGAAGTTATCCTCAAGCGGTGCAGCCGACACGACTGGTATCGGAGAGTTCTGTAACTCTTTCAAATCTAACATCAAACGTTTCATTGTTTCTTTCCATTGTTGGTTAACTGTCGCCATTTTCAATGACTTCCATCTGTAGGCCTACAACACAATGAAATGGCAGTACAGTACAGTATATTCACATACAGAACTGTTGGAGGTTTCCCGCTAATCCGGAAACATCCAGAATCGATGAAATCCATTTTTTTCAAATTCTGGTGAATGAAAAGAAACAATGTGTCCAGAAATCCGTTTGTCGTCGTAATTTGAACTTAGTTTAGAGTACCGCAGCCCACTCAACCTCCCAGCTCTATAGACCTTTTCACAGGGCTCGGCAAATTCCGTGTAGCGTACCGACGACACAAGTCACATGGCGCAAAACCATGTGATCTCTGGTAACCAATCGAAATCTGGAAGCAGGTCGACCGCCATTTTCTCATCAGTAATCATTCACTGCCACAAAATGGGTTTGTCCGGTATGTGAACAAAATAATTATACTCACTAAAATGATAACTTCCTTTCCCTAATAAACTAGTTTTCTTTGAGTTCACTCCAGATTTGTGAAAAAAAGACAATGTTTCACTCATATTATAATATATTTCGATTTAAGTTTAGAGATCTATTTCACGTTAGGCACTTCAGGTTGTGGCAGAGGTGTTTTTGATGGTGCGCTGGGAAGGAAACATGGCGTGTGTGCATGTGCAAAACGGGTACTCTTCCTGCTATTTGACGATTTTACCTTCACACCTACTAGCAAGTAAAATACAATAATTCGTTGTTTTGTAATGGGATAAAGGAAACTACCATTGCGCAGAGGCTACATTATTCCCACTCTTATATCAATTACACCAAAATTTACTATGTGCACCTCCATGTGGAGGAAATAAATGGTAAAATACGGGAACAAGATTCCCCATTTTGCCGACCGACTTCAGAATCATCCAGGTTATTATGCTTCCAGAATCCGAGCATTCCATTGGTCAGACGATCTCTGAACTCGTAAGCTTCCGTCAATACAATTTTACCTTCGGATTTATTCGGTTTGAAATGGTCTATTGGATCTAACGGCGGTGGGGGTCCGGTGCAAACAAACACTCTGCATCTTTCACGGGCAAAGAAAAACAATAGTATGTCTGGGTACAAAAATGAGGCTAGACGGAAACTTGTTCATATATGTTTGGCTCGTATCTGGTTTTTGTAAGCAATATCTTTAGCTTAGGGCCTTATCGTTTTGTATTTATAGTTTTAACTTCATTAAAGACCTTCTCCAGTAGGTCATTTGATTCAAGTATAAACTGTATTTTGGTCTATACGCATGCGCGTGTGAAGAATGTACTAAGAAACACTGTTGTTAGCAACCGTTAATTTGACCATATAAATGCAAGTCGTGATACAGAATGATCATTAAAGCTGTGAAAAACCGTCAATGAGCGGTGAAAGTAGTTCGCTACAATCAGACAGTCGAGTTCGTCATTTGTTCTTTGCTTTTCGTTAAACTGCCATACAGACAGACAGTTGTTGCTATATATATGTATATAGACAAGGATTAAGCATGTGCAGACCAGAATTAGACCTCATACAGGTCTATCATTGTCAATTACAAAAGCTGTTATATTAAATTTATTATTATTGTTATTATGTACCCATGTATTAGTTCCGTTTTGTTTGTAATCTTGTGCATGTGTATAATATCACCAAGACCACTGTAACTAATTGTGAGAAACACACATGCACATAAATAGAACCGCCATCGAATTGATTTTAATAAACGATGCTTTAAAGAACTGCTGAAAGCAGTGAAACTAGTTAGCAAAATCAATCAGTCCGAGTTAGTCATGACTTTTTTCTAATACTATATTTACCATACACAAAGGCAGGTTTTACTGTGATCATGTAATCTATATATATATATATATTATTTTTGAATTGCACACTATCCAACACTTAAAAGTGGTCTCCAACACTTTAGATGTTAAATATGACATTAACGTTTTTAAGAGTGTAACAATGATTATTCCTTGTACCCTAAATCTGAATGTAGAGCGCTCACGTCACACGTCTATGCACGGTGTCTATAAGAATTAACATTTCTCGCAAGCATTAAGCTGATATTCTCCCTTACAGTAAATAAAATCAATTCTCTCTCTCTCTCTCTCTCTCTCTCTGTGATGAAAAATTTACCTGATAATCAGTGTTTTCCCTTTGCGTTTCTGCTGACGGATTGCCACCGAAGCGGTATATATACAAAAATATTTCTATCGCATGGTGCAATACCAGCTCGTCTGCTGACGTCACCATATAGATTCATTCATAATTCTGTTGCCAGTAATGGCTTCATCCAGACACGTTCACAAGCTGCTCACGATCCACCCGTAATAACTCATTCACTCTCGGCTCACGACTCGAAATTACGAAATTTGTGTGTATTACCCACTTCTGCATACATTTTTAGTTGAACACGTCGTGAGTTGCAGTTCAGATTAAATCATCATTAGACTCTCTCCATTAGATGCTGAAATCGTGCGGGATGACTCATTCAGACTCGAACAAAAATCCGAATGTAGGTCGCAATATGTGGCAGAGTTCAAAGTATTGGATTTTGCTTCACTGTGAAGAGGTGGTCAGTCTAAAAATAGCTCTTGTTCTATTTTCGTAAAGGCAATGTCATCTGTACGAGTTTTCGGACAGCGTATTTATTTGAAAAACGAACTATAACAGATAACGAATAAAACATCGTGAAATCTACAATATTATACAATCGTGAGTAAACAAATCTTTACTGATCATTTAGGAAGATTCGATTTCGTAATTTTCATTTAGAGAATGAGTTATTAGAACAATTCCACAAAGTGAATGCTCTTATGTTTTCATGAGAAACGGCTACGCCACGAGTTCAAACGTGAATGTCTCAAGACCGTTAAATATTCTGGGGTCCTTACCCTAGCCACAACTGTTCCTATCAATAATACCGAGTTGTGGCTAGTCCTTACCCCAAACTTGGGAAATTTTCTGGTTGTGTTTTGATAGTCGCTGTCAACCACTAGCAAGGGCGTAGACAAGGGAGGGGGCGCTGAAGCCCACAAATTTTGCCGGTTGGCAAAAAAAAAAAAAAAAAAATACTACTAATAATAAACTACGAGACGAAGAAAAAGAAAGAAAACAGCACAGAAGACAAGTTTATCTTATCACGTATCTTGTTGTTGCTTAATACTGGGGAAATAAACTTATCACGGCTAGTGCGTACCATTAGGCCTAAAATAAGATTGCAATCGATCGGTGAACAAAGCAACAGATAGAAGATTTCCGGCTCAGATCTCCTGCGACCGTCTCCGAGAATGGGTGCAGTCTCGAAAGTACTTAGTTGATCAAGCTCGCAAGGCTATGTTTGCTGTGATTAAAAGATGTAGATATTTAAAGGCTTCCTTGGAAATATATATAGAAATGATTGAAAATATTGTTTTACAGATATTGACATATGGTAACGAAATATGAGTTTTTGAGAACGTAGACATCATCGAACGATTGCAACTCCAATATTATAAATTTGTATTGAAATTGAAAAAGAATACTCCCAATGTAATTGTCTACGGAGAAACGGGGAGATATCCACTTATTATCAAAATTAAGCTCCGTATCGTGAAATTTTGGTGTAAACTGATATTAGATGTTAAAATAAATTGTCTGCAAATGTTTACAAGTTCATGTTAGATATGCAAAAGGATACACTTGCAAATGGTTACATTTTGTTAAAGGTATATTTGACTCCTGTGGTTTTAGTAACAATTGGGATAATCAATGTTTTCCGAGTATTGATTGGTTATATTCTACGTCTAGAATTTCATTATTTATATACCGGAATGGAGAAGTAAATTAAATGACAGCAATGTATATATGAGTAGTAGGGTCTACTGAAATTCGGGTAACTTTTCCAGGGAGGTAACTCTTGCATCCACCAGGGGGCGCTGTCCCGTATGACGTCACTTCCGGTCTGGGTGAATGGAGCGTGACCTCTGTATGACGTCACTTCCGGTTTGGGTGAATGGGGCGTGACTTGTGAGGATGATAGGAGATGTACTGACCTGTCTGTGGGGATGTCGTTCATTTCCGTGTCTTTTCGGTGAGAGGAGCATGTACTGGGCTTTTTCCCCTCAATGTCGTTCACCTCCGTATTTCTTCGGTCAGGCCCGTGGGAGCTTGTACTGGGTTTTTCCCACAATGTCGTTCACCTCCGTGTCTTTTCGGTGAGGTCCGTGAAGATGTGGCGGGAGGTACCGAGAGATGTGACGGAGGTGTGCGAAGAGACACGGAGAATACCGAAGAGGCCCAGCGAGTTCGTTGAGGTCCGTGAAGATGTGCCGGAGGTGACCGAAAAGACCCGGAGGTGACCGAAAAGTCCCGGAGGTGATCACCGGAAAGTGCCGGAGGTGACCGAAAAGACCCGGAGGTGACCGGAGAGTGCCGGAGGTGACCGAAAAGACCCGGAGGTGACCGAAAAGACACACGGAGAATACCGAAAACACGCGAATGTCACGAAAAAACGTATAAAAGGGGGGATTTTTAGTGGTTTGGTGCATTCATTGGACTGCCAAACGGAGCTATCTCACCTGCCTGCCTGACCAGCCAGCCTGACCAGCCTGACCAGCCTACCAGCCTGAACCACTCTGACGAGAGGAGCTACTTACCGGGGCCTCACTGCAGCATGAGACGTGGAGAAGATTTTCCAGGGGACCCAGCAGCAACTCCGGCTGAAGTCTTGCCCCAAGACGAGCGTGTGAGTGACATTTATCGACGTCACTGGGCTACCATACGCCATTGTTTTCACCGTCACCGTCGTCTATTGGACTTGTATAACTTTCGACTGCAGGACCTCACGTATCTGTCTACCTATGCCGAGAACATTTTTACAGACCAGGTGACAGCGTTCAAGTTGAATATGACATTCGGTTACATCTTACGGCACAAAGAGACGGACCAGTTGCGGTATTATTACCCCAGCAATAATACCTATGTGTTTCACCAGCCCTTCACGGTGACGGATGCGATTTCTCTGGAGCCACTCATCGACCAACTGACTACGTTGGACCCATTGGAATGGGCCCGGTTGCAACGCCCCAATACCAAATGGCTTGTGGAAATGGTGACCAACGTCACATTTTTCGTCACGAAAATGAGAGATCATCCTATCGGTGCTCCTGTTATACTGCCACCTTGGCTGCTTCATCGACACGGACTGTATGCATTAACGGGAGGGATAAAAGGTCCATACAAGGATCGGAAATGTCTGTTTCGGTGTTTGGCCGTGCATGTGGACGGGTGTAATCCCAGGAGTTGTGACAAAGTGACCAATGGCTATTGGAGACAGTATTTACAGGAGCAAGACTTGGATGAGCGGCAGTTCCGTGGAGTCCCGTTCAAGTATTTGGATGTCGTGGAAACTCTGTTCAACATCAATATCTTTGTGTACCGATTACGATGCGAGGATGACATATTTGTGGCTGAATTGTTTCATCGCTCAACAGAACGGTATGCTTCTACGATGAAAGTCAATGTCTTCGACGACAATGGGGTGAGTCATTTTTCGCTAATCCACGATATGAGCCTGTACGCCCAGTCTGACAGTTGTGCCCAATGCCATCGGGTGTTCAAACAATCTCAGGACTTACATCGACAGGAGAAGATTTGTGACAACAGTGTGATGCGAAAATTTCCTGGTGGTGTGTATCATATTACGCCTACTATTTTCGAGGAACTGGCCGATGAGGGTCTGATCATACCGGAGGAGGACCGTTATTTTCCCTACCGAGCGTGTTACGATTTCGAGACCCTGTTGGAACCCATGGACATGTTCTCAGCGAAAACGCAGTGGACGCAGCTCCATATTCCCCTCAGTGTGAACATTTCCACCAACGTACCCGGCTATGACGCTGCGCCCGTCTGTTTCGTGTCCACCGGGGATCCCCATGAGTTGATTACCCACATGATGGAGTATTTAGAGGAAGTCAGTGCGGCCAGTACGGAATTGTTGGTGTCCAAGTTCCAGGACGTACTGGACCAACTGGACGATCGGATTCCTGTACCCGGTGTATCGTCTAGTGACGATGAAGAGTCAGAGTCCGAGTCCGAGTCGGAGCCGGAACCCATTCAGTCGCAGGATGTCCCTTTACCTAAACCGTATGCGGAGAAATTGAAAGCCCGCTTCCTACAATACCTGGGCCAGTTACCTTGTCTCGGTTTCAACTCGGGGCGATACGACTTGAACATGGTGAAGGAATTTCTCTACCCTTACTTGGCCCAGGCTAATACCATCAAGTCCGTCATCAAGAAGATCAGTAATCATATGGCCCTCACCACCACGTCACTCCATTTCCTGGATGTACGGAACTACTTAGCTCCCAATTATAGCTATGATCAGTGGGTGAAGGCGTATGACTGTGCACAAACCAAAGGGAGGTTCCCTTACACGTATATATCGACGCTCGACCGCTTGGAGGAAACACAGTTGCCACCCCGGGACGCGTTCTTTGACGATTTGAAGCAAGTGGAATGTCCGGAAGACACGTACCGGGAACTACAGCAGGTATGGAACGACCAACATATGCAGACCTTGCGAGATTTCCTGATATGGTAGAATAACTTAGATGTGGTTCCTTTCCTCGAAACGGCCGAGAAAATGGTTCACCTCTTTCGTCGTGAGATGCACGTCGACATCTTCAAGGAGTGCTTGAGTTTACCGGGTCTGGCGCTTCGCCATCTCTTTCAAGATTGTCCTACCTACTTCTCGCTGATACAGCAAAAAGACGCGGACATGTATGATTGTTTAAAGCAGAATATCGTCGGCGGACCTAGCCTTATTTTCCACCGTTATCACGAGAAGGACGTCACTACTCTCCCCGGTGGGAAACCCTGTGCTAAGATCATTGCATTCGATGCCAATGTCTTGTACCTGTGGTCTCTTGCCCAGCCCATGCCCAGCGGTCATTATACGCGCTGGTTGGCAGAAGGCCAGCATTTCACACCGCAACGTACCCCCTACAAACATCTGGCTGACCAGTGGTTGGATTGGGAAGCCTATCGACGGGGAATTTATATACGCCATCAGACCAACGCCACAGAGAAGCGCATAGGAGGTCGTCGACTCCCCGTCGATGGGTTTGCCCTTGTGGGTAGAACACCGACCGTATTCCAGTTTTATGGATGCAATTGGCACGGCCACGAATGCCATTTCAGCGCTGGACGCTTCAACCAACGACGTGGAAAAACACCGGAAGAATTACGGGAAGAAGTGCAGGAGAACGGCGATTACATCAAAGAGAGAGGATACCACCTCATCGAAATGTGGGAGTGTGAATTTCATACCATGTGCCAGGCCCTTCCACATTTACGTCGTTTCCTAAAAGAGGGCGAGTACCCGCTCAGTCGTCGACGACTCCTGAGTCTGCCACAGATGTTCGACGCCATTCGTTCTGGGGACCTCTATGGTTTTGTCGAATGTGATCTGCATGTTCCCGACACTCTCAAGCCACTCTCTGCCCAATGCCCTCCCATCTTTAAGAACACACTGGTGGGACGGGATGACATTGGAGACACCATGGGTGTCTATGCTGAGCAGCACGAGTGTTTGCCTCGACCTCGACGGATGTTGATTGGTAGTATGTGGGCAGAGAAAATCTTGCTGGGCACTCTGCTACTACAGTGGTACATCAGCCACGGTCTGGAAGTCACGCGCGTGTACCAAGTGATACAGTACGTACCCAGCGCCTGTTTTGCGGGGAATGCCGACATCGTGACGTCTGCCCGTCGTCAAGGTGATCAAGATCCGAGTAAAGCCATCATCGGTGAATCCTGGAAATTGACGGGCAATGGTTATTATGGCAAAACGGTGACGAACCAGGATAAGCACGTGAACGTGAACATCTGTACCACCCTACAAGCCCGCAAAAAGGTCAATTCTCCTCTGTTTCGGTCCGTGGGGTCATCGATGACGATACATATGAAATCACTATCCGATCCGTTACAATCCGTTACAACCTACCCCTTCAGATTGGATGTATGGTATACCAGGTGGCAAAGCTGAGGATGCTCCAGTTTTTATATGATTTCATGGGTGTGTATTTCAATCCATCCGATTGGCAACTCATGGAAATGGACACCGATTCGGCCTATATGGCCGTCTCTGATGCGGATTGGGAGTCCCTGGTCAAACCCGAGTTACGTGCACAGTATGAGGCGGAACGGGACCAGTGGCTACCTCGACGTGACCATTACCAGTACGACAAGCGGACACCAGGCCTCTTCAAGTTGGAGTGGAGTGGGGATGCCATGATTGCTCTCTCTCCTCGAAGACGTATTACTGTTACGGTGGAGACCAAAATAAGTTTAGCTGCAAAGGGGTGAGTTGGCGCGATCCCAACATCGACAAAGCCTTGTACCTGAACGTGCTGCAAAGCCAGGCCAGTGCAAGTGGGACTAACAGAGGATTTCGGGTGGTGGACCACCAGATGCGGACTTACATCCAGCAACGAGACGCCTTCACTTTCTTTTACCCGAAACGGAAAGTCCTTCCCGATGGCATCAGTACTACTTACCTGGACTTGTGAAAAATTTCGAACTACTTCTCATGATACACGAGTTTAAAACTGTAAAGTCAGGATGGCCGAGTGGTCTAAGGCGCCAGTTAACAGTGCTGGTCTGCGAAATGCAGAACGTAGGTTCGAATCCTACTCCTGACAGGTTTTTTTGTACATACCACCTGTATTGTTGACATTCTTTTGTACATAGTCTATACATTCTTGTTCACTTGAATAAAAAAAAAGTCAAACACATCACTTGGGTTTTCATGAATCTTTTTTATTGAACATCAATGAACGTCAGAACAAAAACATCATAATAAAAAAACAATATCACTGCGCAGTGCATTGAATCAATTAAGTCAACCAGAGAAATGGGGCATGCACATTAAAACGAGAGGCAGTCCAGTCGTATACGAGTACATCACGGTCTTCGGCTTGACAATAATCATCAAACATTTGTATGATCGTTTGCATAGAATGTCCTCTACTCCGGTGAGTGAGATAAAACACACAGTACTGTCCGCATACACTACTCAAGGGTCCTTGTAATCTTTTAGTATTCCAACGCCACACTGTAGTAAATACGTCCATGAACTTCACCAAATCGGGATGCAGGGGTGCAAGTCCGTAGGAATCAAAGTATTCGCCTTGGCCCAGGGCGTCCACGTACACAGCCACCCAATGTTCACCGGTTCGAGTACCAGGGTCTGTATTCAGGATGTAGGCTGCCGGGGTGGTTGGGGTGGTGAGAAACACATCGCGTGGAAACACACCTCGAAAGAGTACCCGAGGATCTCGCTGGAGTATGCCCATCAGCTGCTCTGTATCCATGACTCTAGCTGGCGTAGTCACACAGGACGTTTCTTTGCTGATCCACGGTGATGACGTTATCAAACTCGGCGTAGCAAATCACGTTAATGGTATGGGGTAGAGCTACCGAGAAACGCAGTTCCAACCGTAAGTTTCCTTTCTTGAGTAAGGCCAGTTGATGATCGTGTTCCAAGGTTGGGGTGAGGTCGAAGGCGAACAAAGTGTACCCACGGCTAAAGTCTCGTCGAGTGATGGTATTTCCTTCTTCCTGATTGTTTTGTCCTGTGGCTGTAAACAGGTTCGGGTAGCTCCGCACATAGCGATGGTTACCAAAATCCGGTTGTAACGGACGAGCTGGGATTTGATGGCCGGCCATGTGCAGTGCCAAAAAGTCGATGTTGAAATGTTGAAAGTGGAACGGATTCTCATCCCACCGTCCATTGAAACTGGTGTTGGTGACACACGCCAGGGTAAGACGTTTAGGGAGATCCCCTAGAAATAAATTTTCACGATTGGCCATCATCGTACCTGCTGGCACAGAGAACACCTTGGTCTGTACGCTTCCATGTGACTCACCAACACACCCTGTTGCAAATCCACCGTACGGACAAACAGGGCTGCATCGTCAATGATGATCTTGTAATTGGGGGCATCTCCACCGGCCATCAAGGCGAAAGTGGGTGGGGAACGGATCAACTTGATCTTGATGGATACACCGTTCATCATGTAGCGGTCTTGCAGGAACAGATCGGCGTGCATGTAAAACATGACGACTGAACTTTCTTGCTCCTGCACCTGGCTTTAATAGGGCTCCCAGGCCTTGGGCGGATGACCTCGGCGTCGTGATCGTCGCGGTGACTTGCTTTGTATCAAAGCTCTCGAGCGCTGGAGCCTCTTTACCGGTGATGGTGTTTTAAAGGGGGGAAAAGAAGGTGCCCGTCGTTGTGGTGTTTTGGGGGGTGACTCCGCTTTCCAAGAAGAGGGTGGTGGTGGTGGTGGTCTACTCGGGGCTTGCTCGGTCCGCTGCATAAAGGCCCAACGGTTAGGATTCCCCACCAATTCTTGAGGGGTGTGTGTGTCTTTCAACCCCTGAGCAAAGGCTTCCCAGCCCGGTGGATTAGAGTGTTTGCGAGAGCGTACCGTATCGTTGATCAAATCGGTGATATGAGACCCCGGCACCACTCGGTTTCGAATAAGCAGTTCCCCCTGATCGCTCCAACCCATATCGGGATTCTGTTTCACCCGGTCCAACAATAAACGAGCCTTGGTCTTGAATGCCTTAGGGACACTGGCCAATACTTCCTCTTACAGCTGAGGTGATGATGGTGGTGTGGGTGCTGGCGCTGCGGGTAGTGGTGCTGGTGGTGTACTACCCCTATATTGATCCATAAACGTCTTGTACCGGTTCAGCGTCTGATGGTAGAGTTGAATTTTCTCGTGATCGGGGTAGTCGACGTTGGAGTATACTATTCATCTCTTCGTCGAGAGACTGGAGTTGTAGCACCGTGGCAGGCACGGGATAGGGTGATTGCAAACTCTGTAACAGTCGAGGTTCGACCAGCATCATTTTTTTCGTATGTTCCATGACGTTAGCGTCCCAAGATGGATCCTACTAACGGTCCCAGTACGGTGGCGGCTAAGGGTGCGAGGAGTGCCCCGAGAAATCCACCTCGCTGTAACACCTGTTTCTTTTTCTTTAAACTGCCCGTCTTCTTCACCAGCGTTCGGAGACCCGTCTTGTGCCGTTGCAATTTCCCTTTCTGCAGGGGACTGAGAGGAACATTCCCTTTTAACACATTATGAGCGACTTCACACAAACACCGTACCAATTCTGGGTCCGCGCCGCGCACCAGGGCCCGGCCCACCTCCGGTGGCGCGCTGCGTAATACGCGGAGGGCCGGCGCGTGCTTCCGTATGCGTGCAGACATGATGAGGAAGTGAATGCTAGAGGGTTGTGTCTTCTTCTTTTATTTGGGTGTGTACACCGTCTGCAACTCTCCGGGAAAAATGTGGGTGCGCAATCGAAGTGCCGAGGGTGTCTCTTGTTTCAAGTCGATGAGCAGATACCCGTGGGCCCCTTGGGTGGCATCTTCAAAGGCTTCCCGCACAAAGGCCGTGTTTCGCCAGGTGCATAATTTGTGATGCGTCTCTGGAGTTTTTGAACAAGACCACATACTGAGCATTCAAACTGATGTTCCTGTGCTCTTTGTTCTTACTGAAGAGATTCTGGACGATGTAGATGATGCTCAACCGACGATGATGGCTCCCTTTGGTAAAAAGCCGGGTGACTCGACTGTCCGTTTCGGTCATCAGATCGTCTACCACGACCAACGTGTCTTCTGGGGTATCCTCTGAGGGTAATCCTTCCACCAAGGTGAGTCCAGGGATGCGTGCAAGTTCTTCGTACGCAGGTTGCCAAGCTCCATAACACCACAGGATGCGAGCCACGGGCGGTGAAATGAGGGCTGACCCGTGTTGGATGAGACGTTGAACGAAGCGTGTTTTTCCCGACCCGATCGGTCCAGCGATGGGACACGTGAAGGGATGCTGCCACCGAGGATCCATCTCGTTATTTGGTGATTTGCGCCCAGCGCTCAGAGGCCCACCACCGTTGTCGTGGATCCCACCGGGGATCGTAGTCGTGCGGGTACCGTTGCCGTGGTAAACGTGGTACTCGTCCCACTCTAGGTGTTAGCGTCGTGGTGGTGGTGGTGGGTGTTCTAGGTTGCCGTGGTTTTGCCCCGGTGGAAGATGATGCGGGTGGTTCGCTTCTGAGGGTCGGACTAGGCACGGATGGACTCCTAGTGAAATTCCGTAGAGGTGGAGTAGTAGGACTAGACCGCGTAGTGGGATGGGTTGTAGAACCGGGTGATCTGGTAATGGTCCGTAGCGTCGTAGGAGAGAGAGTAGTGGTGGTGGTGGTGTTGGGTGGAGTAGTAGGACTAGACCGCGTAGTGGGATGGGTTGTAGAACCGGGTGATCTGGTAATGGTCCGTAGCGTCGTAGGAGAGAGAGTAGTGGTGGTGGTGGTGTTGGGTGATTGCACTTGACGTTGGGGGGTAGGGCTTGGACGAATGGCGGGTAGGTTGAAACAGGATATCAGGTACGCCAAATCGTAGAAGACTCCTCCAAATAAGGTACCCAGAAGCACTAGTAGACACACCACGGTACCGAATTGTCCTTTTCGAGTGCGCAGCAGTAAGGGCAGATGTGCACTATCCATGGTACAACCCTACACTGAACGCTGTAGGTGTGAGGTAGAATTTATAGCCGTTTCATGTCACGGGCTGAGACCCAGGAATTAAACGAACTCGGCCAACCTTGCCATTTGACGAAATGATAGGGGATGCCACGTCGACGTTCCGTTTTCAAAATCTTTTCCACCGTGTAGTAGTCTTTCCGTGTTTTGACCACCGGTTGTAATTCTGCCTCGTAAAACGTGCCTTGCAGTGTTTCTCCTTGTAGATCTTCCAGTTGATAGACGTGTGGGTGTCGAGGGTTATGGCGAACGATGACAAAGTGCTCGTCACTCCAGTTGGGCAAGTAACTTTTCTCAAATTGCCCTTTGACTTTACTAATCCGTACCACATCCCCGCGTTTGTAACGGGGTGACGTGAGTGGACTGGGTTCTATCGAGTACAGCGTACGGCGCACTTGATGTTCGTTGCGTTCCGTCACCTCGAGGGGAGCCCGCTGGATACTGCGAAGATAGGCTCGATTGTACCCTTGGACCAGTTGAGATAGCACATCGATGTACCGTCGGGTGTTTTTGGCGGTAAAATACTTGTACATCCGTCCTTTGAAGGTTCGATTGAATCGTTCCACCACAGACGCTTTGGTCTCGTTGTACGTATGGAAGAAAAACACCTTGTGTTTCTTAAGAAAGGCTTGAAAGTGGCGGTTGAGAAATTCTGTGCCTTCATCCGTTTGCAAATAGAGGGGTTTGCGTCCCGTCTTGAAAATCTGCTGGAACGCGCGTACCAGATTCTCTCCTGTTTTGGTCCGGATGGGTAGCACCCTCGCGTACTTGGATAAAATATCGATACAGGTCAACATGTACCGATGTCCATCATTGTGGGTAGCAAATCGACTCATATCGACCAAATCGGCCTGCCATTGTGCGTCTACGCCTCCTACGATGACTCGGTTACGGCGAAAATGTCGTCGGGCGGCTCGATGTAAGCTATAAGTGTCTTGGGTTTTTAGCCATTCTCGAACTTCAGTTCGACTGATGCCTTGGGAATGTGCAGCTCGAGCGAGCGCTCCCACAGCGCTATAAGCGGCTGGACTGGTGGGGTTGTAATACAAATCTGTTAACACCTTGTTCACAGTCTTACGCCACGTGGATTCCTGCCGCCCGGCCTTGTGGGTACTCCACGGGCTACCCTTTCGGATTCCCTTTCGGGTCCCCCTCTGGGTTGCGCTGTTGTGTGTTCGCTTCATGAGTAGACACTGACACTCTAGCCTGTGTGCACCCTATATATATAGTACTTCATCGACAATGGGGACTACTTTTTCCAAGGCCGGCCATAGATCAGGGTCCAGGGTAAAACCACCTTCGTTCAGACAGAGGAGTCGAGCAAAAAAGGCGCCGCGGAAAATGTAGACGTCGTCACACAGGTGAATGCTATCACCGTCGAGGTCACCCAACAACACGCGTTTCAAGGTAGTCCAGCCTTCCGGTGACAAAGAGACGCGCGCTTTGGTTTCAGACGTACACCAACACCTACGTCCGCTATCGATGAGGTCCACTCGTTTGGGGAATAGCAATAGGGTGCAGCCAGGTGTAAGAGTCCGGGTAGCCACAGAGTTCGCGTCGGGGTGCAGTAAGTCGTGGACGTCGAGGATAATAGTTTTCAGCGCCTGCCAGAATGCCGGACGGAGTATGATATGGGGACCACCACGCTGTTCTAACCGGGGGAAAAAAGAATCATCTCTACCACTTCGTAGGTAGACACCCACTCCCACGTGCATGAAATCGACTTCGGGCTCTTTTCCCTGTAACAACCGTGTCAATAGAGTCCATCCTGCTAGGGTTAATCATAGCTTCACCTCTCATAGACGATCAGGGTGACGTGGGTGGTGAGTTGGAACAACGCAAGCTCTCCATCTGCTCCGTGCGCTCCCGAGGTGGTGAATGACAAAACACCGACTAGGGAGGCCTGTATATGTCGCTGTGCAGGGGCTTAGTCGCACACCCTGTCAGTGCCTAGTGGACTCACCTATACTCCCCGGCAAAATAAGGGGTTGGGTAATTTTGTTTATACTATAATGTACCCCTATGGAATATAATGAACTCCTAGTCCGTAGCCGTACACGTTACAGTTTTTTTTATGTGTTCGTGTCTCTCTATCCTAATCCGTACCCGTACACGTTCTGGTTTTATTTTTCCATCGCCCTTCACCCTTCGTGAAAGTCCGTGATCACTCGGTAGTGTCATGTTAAATTAACCCCTAGTCCGTAGCCGTACACGTTATAGTTTTATTTTTTTCGTGGCCTCTCTATGCTAGTCCGTACCCGTATACGTTATAGTTTTTATTTTCCATGGCCTTACCTTCGTCAAAGTCCGTGATCATTCGGAGTGTAATGTTATAGAGATACGAATAGATTTAACCTGGGAATTTGCCATACCAATTTTGCGCAAAACGAGAGGATTGTGAGTTGACCCAGGATGCATCACTCGCGCCTTATTGGGCCAATCAGCGACGCGTATATCAACCATAATGTTATAGAGATACGAATTGATTTAACATGGGGAATTTGCTATACCAATTTTGTGCAAAATGAGAGGATTCTGAGGTGACCCAGGAGGTATCAGTCGCGCCTAAATTGGGCCAATCAGCGACGCGTATATCAACCATAATGTTATAGAGATACGGATTGATTTAACATGGGAATTTGCCATACCAATTTTGTGCAAAACGAGAGGATTCTGAGGTGACCCAGGATGCATCAGTCGCGCCTTATTGCGCCAATCAGCGACACGTATATCAACCAATGGCGAGGCCGGAGACAGAACCAATGAACGAGGATCGCCCCGTTTAAACAGCCAATGAAAATCTACTCTATATTCAGTATAACACCAGGGCACGCGTGGGGGAAAGCTTCATTCAAACCATATTTCTGAAGCTGTGAAGACCTATCGACCAAGCAAGAGAAAATGAGCTGGAGACCCAAGATATCAACGACCAAAGCTTCGGCCAGAATGGTGAGAGCAAGAAGAGAGAGGAGGGAACTAGCGATGGCGATAAAAACCTTTTGGCTAGCCGAGATGCGACGATGGGCTCGAGACAACGTGAAGTTGACACGGCTGTCGTGGGGTGAACTGCACCAACTTGTATCCCAGGCACCGACGACTTTAACGGGGGATGACTGGCTGGAGACATTGGGCGATCTGTTGGATGCCCAACAACAACAACTGCTCCCGCCAGTTGAGCCAGAATTTATGGACATCGGCCACCTACAAAGAATACCGCCAGCGAGATTCCTGGAGGATCTGCCAGCCGCACCAGACGCTGAACAACAACAACAGCCTGGTCGGTTCGTTTTACAGCCTGGTCGGTACTTTTCCGCCAGTTTGGAGTAGACAGGCAAACTCCCCCTGAATAAAACAGGGTAAACAAATTGACCTTAACGGCCCTTTTCAGGGCCACCCCAATCTTACGAAAGGGGAACTTCTAACGTGGCACATTCAATTAGATTCAGGTCCTACATGGGTGAATCTCCTCTCCTCTATATTCTATGATTACCAATCTCCAACCCCCTAAAAAATCCCTGCCATCAACGGTCCTTTTCAGGGCCAACCCCTAGCCTTCCAAACACATAAGACCCTTTTTCAGTGTTCAGGGCCAACCCCTAGCCTTCCAAACACAAAAGACCCTTTTCAGTTTTCAGGGCCAACCCCTAGCCTACCCATGCAAAATAACATGTATAGGGGGACGTGCCAGTGCGCCGAGACAGAGGAGCTTCATTTGAAGATACGATGTCCTGTGTGTCGGGCGTGGGTGTCAGGCAGGCATTTCTACTATTTTTATTAACACAGTAGAATGAACATAAGGTCTTCACCACAGTAGACTCTTGGTATTGAATTTTTTAATACAATTATACGCTATCAAGGCGCTTAAATGAACGTAGAATGAACATAGAATGTAAGAATACGATGATGTCTGAATGTTCAATGCAACAAAACTTGTGTGAAATGTTCAATATTTATGCAACAAGACTTGTTTGAACTCGTCATCGTCTTTCTGCCCCTGGTGCACGTAGATGAAGGTGGCAATCTGTTCACGTGAAATTTTGAGTGGACAGGCAGCTTCCAATGCCTAGGCAATTTGCACCTCGTTCACGTCCTGTAGTGCCTCAGTGATGAGCGCGTCTGATGGTATACTATTGTCCACACACGTATGCGTGTTGAAGAGCCCGTTCTTGTTCCCACAGCCTGCACATTGCTGGATACGCAAGTGTCGAATGCGGGGTCTGAGATGATCGTGTCGATGTACTTCTTATAAATATACTGAGTCACCTGGTCAGACAGGACTTCATGAATTTCAGCTGTGAGACTCTGCAGCTTCCGCCACGCAGGTATTTTCAGGGTGACACCCTGAGGTAAAGGAATACGCTTTTGCGTATCTGCCCTCATTTTCCATTTTCGAATATGCACGAGGAGCATGTTGTTAAACGTAGAACAGGTGAGAAAGATGTCACCCACATAAAATTTCGCTTCGTCGCCCCCCTGGTGGTCAATGACCGCATCGACGGCGTAATAAATGGCCTGTACTCTTATCCAGGTGTCCAACGTCAAAGCGATATGCTTAGGTGGTTTGTCGTCACAGGCCGGTGCGTTAAAATGCACTTCCTCTTCTTTGACACTCACAGTTAAATAGGGAGAGAGCTCCCAAGTGTTCGTCTGGGCCGCCTGGTAGGCCTGCTGGATAATGTCATTGATCTCCTGCACAGACATAGGAAGTAGCACCTCTTCTTTCGCCTCCTCAGGCACTTGCTGGGACACTGGCTGAAGCACTTGCTGAGGTATTTCTAAAGGTGTTAGTCGGGGCCGTTTGGTAGGTGGACTGGGTTTGGCAGGTAGACCGGACTCTTGGCGCGTACGTTTGGTAGCTGTACGCTCATCGGCGATGTCCATGACTAAGATATTATCTTCTGAATCCTGGGCTTGAAGTAGATCTGCTAGTTCTTCATTTCCCGTCTTCTTCAGCGCCTCCACGAACGCTTGAAATGCTAAGGGGCCACGGCGCAGTAGATCGTCGATGAGGGCTCTGTTTTGGCGTGAAGTGGTCTTCTGCGCCATGATATCTTCGACACCGGGTTTAAGGATTATGTTTTCCACCATAAGCAGATCACATAGTTCGGCCACATGCTGCATCTCATCAATGAGGCGAGCACGGTGCTGTTGAAGCTTAGCTCGGTGGAATGACCCCATGACTGTGGGCTCAGGCTGGTCAGTAGCTGCTATGGTGAGACAGGCTGGTGAAGTTGCACTGGTAAATGAAAATCTTCTCCACGTCTCATGCTCCAGTGAGGCCCCGGTAAGTAGCTCCTCTCGTCAGAGTGGTTCAGGCTGGTAGGCTGGTCAGGCTGGTCAGGCTGGCTGGTCAGGCAGGCAGGTGAGATAGCTCCGTTTGACAGTCCAATGAATGCACCAAACCACTAAAAATCACCCCTTTTATACGTTTTTTCGTGACATTCGGGTGTTTTCGGTATTCTCCGTGTGTCTTTTCGGTCACCTCCGGGTCTTTTCGGTCACCTCCGGCACTCTCCGGTGATCACCTCCGGATCTTTTCGGTCACCTCCGGCACTCTCCGGTGATCACCTCCGGGTCTTTTCGGTCACCTCCGGCAATCTCCGGTGATCACCTCTGGGTCTTTTCGGTCACCTCCGGCACATCTTCGCGGACCTCAACGAACTCGCCGGGCCTCTTCGGTATTCTCCGTGTCTCTTCGCACACCTCCGTCACATCTCTCGGTACCTCCCGCCACATCTTCACGGACCTCACCGAAAAGACACGGAGGTGAACGACATTGTGGGAAATTACAAGCGTCTAGTCCGTCATTCATAATCCAGCCGTCGTCCATTAGAGAATATCCGCGTCCATAATCCAAAGACCTATTCTATTTTCCATATAACAGTATTAGCACCAAATTCAAAAAGACAATCATAGTATACATAAACATAGGCTTGTTTCCTGCAACAGAGAAGCGGTCAACAGTTTTCAATGATGCCGGCAAGACATCATGATGTTCCAAAAATATCAAATCCGTATCGCTGATCAGTATTCTTAATCCATAATATTCGTTATAGAGTCGTCATCTGAAAAAAGATGCATCTCAGTCACGCTTTGATTGTGCCTGTTCATATGAGTACCATGAGGATCTTGAAGTACATGGGTTCATACGGCCCCTAGCCCCGGGTTAAGCGGAATTAGACACAAGTTACGAAACGTAGCGCCATAGACAATACATAGACAACCCAGTACAAGCTCCCACGGACTTGACCGAAGAAATACGGAGGTGAACGACATTGTGGGAAAAACCCCAGTACATGCTCCTCTCACCGAAAAGACACGGAAATGAACGACATCCCCACAGACAGGTCAGTACATCTCCTATCATCCTCACAAGTCACGCCCCATTCACCCAAACCGGAAGTGACGTCATACAGAGGTCACGCTCCATTCACGCAGACCGGAAGTGACGTCACACGGGACAGCGCCCCCTGGTGGATGCAAGAGTTACCTCCCTGGAAAAGTTACCCGAATTTCAGTAGACCCTACTACTTATATGTTATATCGACAGTGGAAAGACATGATCGAAACAGAGAGCTATTTAGTCAATCTACCATTTAACCAAGCTATTAAAATGTGTCAATTTCGAGCAGGGAACTTACGATTACAGATACATATTGGACGATTTGATAATGTAGATTTAAACGAGAGAGTTTGCAAAAATTGTAATTTAAATGTCATATGTGACGAGTTTCATTACTTGCTTGTATGTCCATATTTTAGAACGGTGTGAGAGGAATTATTACCCAGAAAATACTGTAATAATCCAGATATGTTCAAAGTGTCCTGTTTAGTGAACAGTAAAAAGAAATCAATACAAGGTAAAATTGTGAAATATTTAAAAAGAAGTGCAAAAGATATTTTTTAGACAGAATTGTTGTGTAAAGGTAGAATACGGTCTCCGCCTGGGGAATCCGCCTTTTGCCCTATTCGTAATGCCGGCTTCGGCCGCAAGGTGGCGCTAGCGCTCACGGCACTTTTGGTCTGTTCCGGTTGTCTGCTTGACTGAACATGTGCAGGAGGGAATGCGGGTGTTGTATTTCGTCTCATTTCGTCAGATTTTCTCACTGATGGAGACGTTTTTGGTAGTTTACGTAAGTATAGTCATCAAGTCTAATTTTTACTCGTTTGTATAAGCATAATAAAAGCCGCTTTCTCAACAAATTGGGCAATCAAAGCTCGTCGTTGTTGTTGTTATAAAACATGGTGGGTGGCCGGCAGTTCAGCCTGATTAAACCACACTCTCATGAAAACAATCAGCAGGGACCAGTTAGGTTGATCAAGTACTGTGAGAAATAATTGGATTATTAGTTAGCCCGACTACCATGTAGCTCTTAATGTAGCTGTATGATTATAATGTGATAAAGAAGAACCCAACCCGCCTCAGTTGAGACTGCTGATAGTGTTTCATAATTTTATTGTGAAAAGACACACTGAACAGGAAATTAATTAACTTCTCATAAATACTGAGGAAGTAGTTTTTGCACTAATAGCTACTTATTTTTAATTTTTTAATTATCTAATTATTATACCATGTATTTCTTCTGCAAAATGCATTGAAACAAATGTATATATATATCTACATATTCCTGTTCTGTCCCATAACACACAAAATATTTTGACTGATTCACTTCCATAATTTATTCCCTGGGACCAATATTTGTCCTACTGACTTATCTTCTGATGCTTATCTTCTACTGCCAATCATTTTCATAATGGTGGGAGGCAGAGTTGGAGGACATAGATATTGTTTTATCTGTTCCAAACGGGACAAGCAGATTTTGTATGATGGGACGGTCATCTCTCTTCATAGGGTACCCAAGAAGAAAAAGAGAGCAGATTGGCTGAGAAGCATCAAGCTAGTGAGACCCAATGGAATAGTCACGGAAAGCTCCAGAATTTGCAACCTGCATTTCAAAAACCATGTGTGTCAGCGAGGAGATGTTCCCACCATCCTTCACCTGGATCGAGAGAACCCACGAGCAAGCCGTCTGTTCACAAGGCATCCTTTGGAAGATGTGTCGAACAAAGGTGATTTGACCCGTAAGTTACGTGTACCTACTTACAAGCAAGGGAATGAAATCGAATACTTTTATCACACGAGTCACAATGCATTCTGCCATGTTTCAAGTGATCAAATGTTATAGGGGGGGGGGGGGGGTTGACATTCAACATTCTAAATTTTCAAGTGAACATTCTCAACAAAAAACATTAGATGAACTATGGCATATCTTATATGTGGCCCATATTTAGCAGATTTTCACCTTCAGTGAATCTGCTTAAAGCCTTCACGTTCAACATTGTAGACTATCAATGCTATAAATGTCTTTCAGGTTTACAAGATGAACCCGGTGCCCAGTTAGAGTCTGGAGGTGCCAGATATTATGATGCGGAGGCTGAAATCCTGACAGATCCACATCATAACATGGTATCTTACAGCATAATCTTACAGCATAATTGAAACACCCTATCAGGTATGCAAGTTTTGTTGGAGGCCTTTCAAGATTAGTTTTAGAGAAGTTATTCTCTTTCTAGTTTCAGTCATCATTTGTTGAACACACGATACATCTTGAAGATGTTGTTACTATTGTTAAAGCGCATTTGCTTGCATTTAATATTTTAAATATACATGTAATGATTGGGGATATTTACCTAGAGAATCTCTCAAATGATTACCTGCATTGTGTTTTCATTTATCTAAATCAAATTAGTTTATTATTAACTAGTACATTAATAGCTGTATGTATTTGTTTTGTTTATTTATTGGTTTTATTATTTTCATATTTCATCAGATCAAACCAGTAACAGTCAGTGTTGGTATTCAGGTGGGGCCCTCTTAGACTGATAACCATGGTCGTGTTGACAGCAGCATCCAACATGGGCCTTCCCTAAGTGATTACAAGGTAGCCTACTTATTTTTGAAGTTGTGTTAACATTTTATACTGATTAAGGATCTGTTCCAGCAGTTGAGATTCTGGTATACGGTAATTCCCCTAATAATTCGATCACAGGAAGTGCCACATTTAAAGCTCATATGTGAAAATGTTGTTTATATATCCAACTTTTCTTGTGCATTATCTTTTAAGATGTGGTAGTTTTACAGTTTGATAATATCACAGTATCTTTGTCATTCTTTTTTTGTTAAATAATGCAGTGGAAATTTGCAATTCCTGTGATTGAATTATTAGGGGAATTACCGTACATGTATTTGATGGTGTGGTTTTATTGACATATATTTTATCAAAGTATCTGTTACTGATACCAATTACAGGGGAAACAATATTCACATTTTCTTCAAAACTGTTGTCACATTCTATTTTACAGGACGCAGGCTGCGAGACGAAACTACCAACAATCACTGTAGAGGATATTAAAGGTGATGATGAGAGAACCAGATTTTACACCGGTTTCAGGAATTTCGCAACGTTTTGGCTTATGTTCACCGGGATGGTTGAAGCTGGTGCTGATAAGCTCAATTATTGGCATGGACAGAAACGTACTGTAACAGAGGCCCGACACTTCAACAACAACTTGCAGAAGCCTGGACGCAACGGTTCCTCCGGCCTGTGGATGAGTTTTTGATGGCCATGATGAGATTGAGACTTGGACTTCTGGAAATGCATCTAGCTGATTTGTGTTGCGTTTCAACAGCAAGCGTTTCACGTGTAATGAACACCTGGATGAACTTTATGTTTGACTGCTGCCGTGAACTTGTACCATGGCCATCACGTGAACAAATTCTGACAAATTTACCTGCAGGATTTTCCCAGTTCAAGTTAGTGCGTGTTGTTTTGGATGCTACTGAATTCAAATGTGAAAAACCAAGTGGTCTTGAGGCTCGGTGGCAGACATGGTCTGAGTATAAACATTCAAACACACTGAAGGTATTGATCGGTGTTGCACCAAATGGACTTGTGACATTTGTTTCCACGTTATGGGGTGGACGTGCCTCTGACAGGCATATATTTCATCAGGATGGCCACAATCTTCTTCCTCAGTTGGAAGAAGGGGACATCATAATGGCCGACAAAGGGTTCACCGTGGAAGATTTGCTTCCACCAGGAATTGGACTAAATATGCCGCCGTTCATTCATGGACAACGTCAAATGACCCCTCAGGAATTCTTCAAGACACAGGACATTGCTTCACCCAGAATTGTGGTCGAGATGAAGATGGAGCAAATAAAGAACTATAGGGTGTTACAGGGAACATTTCCACTGACAGAGGTGCATTTGGCTGAGCAAATGGTTTTTCTTTGTGCTGCATTCACAAACTTTGATCAACCTTTGTTGAAGTGATGTGAACATGAATCATATTTGCACACAGTGTTCTCATGTAATCACTTGAAAAATGTTTTTTGTATTTTCTAACTTCAACCTAATTTCAGGATGTATATATGAAAATTTGTTTGCTGTAATAATAAAAGGTTGATTGAAAGCGAAGGAATATTTTCTTTTTGCTTAGATTTGGGTATCTGTAGATACATGTAACAAGCGAAGCCAGTCTTAAGATCATGACAATTTCTGACAACTCTGAACAAAGCTGAAAGTGGTGTATCAACATCAAGTTTAAAGAGTTATCGCCCCTGAACCCAGTTAGGTTTCTGAGATCTCTCTCTGACAGATATGTTACGGCAACGATTTGGTGTAAGACTCACGAAATATAATTTACAAAGGACTTGCTGCAAGTTGTATTGTCAGTCTTTTATCCAGGATATTACCTTTTCAGTGGGAGGTCTTACACCAAAGCCTTGTCTATGTTACCTTTGGGCATACACTCTTTCCAAATTCACCAAACTTTGTCCATATAAAATGAAGGAAAAATAACTAACATTACAATCAATCTATAGTTTATTATTGAAATGTTGAAAATATAGTTATGCTACACCGTACTGGTACAATAACATTATAATATATTAGAAGCTAAATTACTATAAAATACTAATGGTACACCGTATCAAACTACATATGTACATCCGTATCAAACTTATTCTCTGATATCAATATACAATCTAATACTCTAATATGTTTATAATACAAGTAGAAACTGTTTTAATGAAAACCAGGGTGTGATGAGTTTAGGCATCATTACATTATGAAATCTGGTGTTCAAAGATTTAGTATAAACACTAAATATCATTATTGAATTCAGTATAAACACTTGGCACGACGAACACGTTCACTGAACAATTCAGCAACAAAGTCGTGGTTATAAAAGTCCTTCAGCTGACTTAGCATCCTTTCCTCCCAGAATGAGGGACTAAACTGAACTCTTTCGACCTGGATACCTTTTTTTGTCCAAACGACAAAATCGGCCCAATCCATTTCAAAAAGAGCCAGTTGCCCCATCACCTGGTAGTAGTAAGAATGACTTTCTCTCAGTTTCAAGGCACCGTCCACCAACTCACTACAAAAAGACTTGTCCAAGGCACACTCTTTGGGATGGATGTTTCGGTTTTTGTAGGGGCACTTGATCTCCAAGACCCCAGATCCACAAAGATCGCATTTAATCAGCCCGTCCACACTGGCACCAAGATATGGGAACTGGGGGTTCACAAAGAGGCCTTTGTCGCACACATACAGTCTGCCTCCACAGACTCCTTTGTGATGATCGACATAGGCTTTCTTGGCTCGGTTTTCCATCTTCCTACCGTATGTCAAACTCGGTAGATTTGATGGAGCCTGGACATAGCCCCGCAATAACTTCAGAAGGTTCTCGGGTGGTGTAGTAGGTCGACGCTTGCAAATCGATCCAAAGTTAGATGCAGTGATGACCACTTTACGAGCTTCCTGCCGGTTTTTATTGTTATGCTGACCTCTAGTTGACTGTTCAAGCTCCCTACTTTCATCTTCAGATACGGTCAGATTTCTAGTGAAGGAGATGAAAGCCGATTGGCATAAAGGATGAGACAACTCTGTGGTATCAGAGAATATAATATCAGTCTGGAATTTGGTCAGAAATCCACTAATGTCCGCAGGCTTTGAACAAAGAGTCTGGTATAACACACATTCAGGATTTGCGGTCTCTAAACCTCGTAGGATGAAGTTTACAAATCCAACCGCATCTGGACCGTTTGGGGCAGCCTTGTAAACTCCCGGGTAAGGTTTCTTAGCTTCGGTGTTCTTGTCTTTTGTGGTGTTGACTATCTTGATATCCTGGATCCTTTGTGGGCTCAGTACTCGGAAAACGTTTTTTGGTCTTGTCCAACTGCATGGCTGGGATGTACAGGCTGTCTTGATTTTTACAGCACTTAATAATGCACCTCCAACATGACTGCACAGACCAGCATATCCTGCCTTACAATTGCAGTAGGCTTGATGGATCTTGCCAGTTGATTTGACCAAGGTAATCGTCATGGAGTAACTGGTGGCAGTCTGACCATTACCAACCTGTACCGATGTTCTCATGCTGGGTCTACACTTGGCTTTCAAATAGGAATATGATGAAGTGTCACTGATCACGTGGTACTGCAGGTTAGAAATATACTGTTCATTGCAGAATTTTCTGGCTTTGCTAAGCTGACGTTCACACTTCTGTCTTCTTGCAGTTAGGGCATTTTTCCTGTATAGGAAGTAATTCTCCACATCTTCTTTTCGGATCGGGGGTAGGGTGCTAGTGTCAACATCAGTCCATCCCTCTGAAAGTAAACAACAATAATATAATTAGCAATAAAATAAAATTGGGTGTAATTATGTCACGGTTCAACCATTTGATCTGTAATAAATTGTGAATTACAAGAAACAAAGTTTGGTAGGATTTTAGAAATAATTAAATAAATTACCTCTAAGTGAATTGGCATCGGGCAAGTGTTGGGCATGGGTGTCTTCCTCTGAATCAGATGAGGTTTCGTCAGATGTCGAGTCATTCTCTAAAGCACGGTGAACACGGTTGATGAGGACTTCTTTTTTTCCACTGCGTTTCAGGCCCCTTTTCTGCAGGAACTCCACAAGCTGAGCCTTTTTCCATCCCTGTAAATCAGCAATAGTAAGCCTTACATCAACAGAAGCTATTTCAGCCTCGTTGTCAGAGAGATTCGACATCATTCAAACTTCTATAACTACAAATTGGAACAGATTTCGTGGAAGAATGCTACAAGATATGAAGTCTGATTGATTGAAATTGTAGTTTAAGGGCCGCTTCCCATTCGGATTTCGCGGCCCATCAACTCAATGTTTTATTTGAATTTCGCGGTACGTTACTTTGTTTCTTGAATTTCTTTTCCAGCTCTAAATAAATAAATAAATAAATATATAATAAATAACAATGAGAGATTAGTAGGAGATATAAATAGAAGTAAATAAGAATCGCTATATGTACAAGTTCGTAAGTCTCTTTTTGGTTTTTGGTTAAGTTATACTGGTAAATATGAGTTCACTGTAATCGCGTGTATGATTCCTTTGTCTTGGTACCCCCTTGAACGCACAAAGCCGTCCAGAAAAAAACTGGGAGAACCATGGGCGTTTTCAGGATTTTTCGGATCGACTTCACTAACGACGCCCTTGGGAACAGGGTGGGTTCTTCCAGAAATCTGTGCCTGTAACAATTGCTTGGAGTGTGTATTGGGGCACAGGACGGCAGGTCTACGTCCTATATTGCATGAAAGTCAAAGGATCATATTGTGTGTTAAGGCGTCAATTCGGTGTCATCTATGGGGTAGCGTGTTGGTGTGGTTTAGGATGTGATGTTCTGGTTCCGGAGGTTTCTTGTTGTGCGGCGATGTTGGTATTCTTGTGATCGTCATCCGTCTTCTGTTTTCAGTCTTGTCCAGCCCGTCTTTGGTCTTCGGTGTGCCGTGAGGTGCTGTTTAAATATTTTTGTCGTCGTCAGTGTTCTGTTTGTTGTCTGTTTTATGAGGACCTTCATCGTGTTCATCTCCATTTCTGAAAGTATAAGATGAAACACTGTGTAGTATTCATTTTGTGAGTGACCTTATTTGTGTGCGTGGTTGTTTCTTGGACGTGTGCTAATGAAATGTCCTTGGTTTTTGAATTGGTAGCGGCCTTTAGGTTTTGGAGACGAATGTGGTTACCGGCCCACACGGAACATGGTATCTCCGGTGCCCACATTGCCTATTTTATTGCGAAAGATAGATTTTTGGCCAATATTGTCGCAGGGATGTTGATTGGTTTTGGCCACCGATTGTTGAGACTAATGTGGCAACCGGCCCACACGGAACATGGTATCTCCGGTGCCCACATTGCCTATTTTATTGCGAAAGAGAGATTTATGGCCAATATTGTCGCAGGGATGTTGATTGGTCTTGGCCTCCGATTTTTGAGACTAATGTGGCAACCGGCCCACACGGAACATGGTATCTCCGGTGCCCACATTGCCTAAATTTTATTCCAAAAGAGACATTTTTGGCCAATGCTGACATTGTTAGTTAGTGTTGCGCATGCACGGGGGTAGTGTTATATACTGGAATAATAGCCAGCAGTTTTTATAAAATCTATTAAGGACTTGAATACCTGTTTTCTAATGGGAGGCTTGGGGTTTAATATCGCTGGTAATGTTAAGGGAGTGTTGAATTTTTTTAATTCGTTTCTAAGTGTCTCGCGTTGTGGGTAGTGTTTAGGGCATTCAAGTAAGACATGTTCTATTGTTTCTTCTACATTGTTGCATGCGGTACAGAGGGGTGAGGTGTTTTTCAGAAGCATGGACAGATGTGATTTAAGTCTGGTTTTGCCTAGTCTTTGCTCAGTCTCAACTGGTCTTCTGAACAGCCTTGTACATTATGCAAGTCAGGGTAATTAATTAACCAATCAAAACAATACAATTTCCTCTATAATTTCACTTGCATTTTACAATAAGGGGGGACTGACAGATACTTTCAATTGCAACAACATAAGAGGGCTGAAGGATACTTTCACTTGCATTCATAGCACAGGAATAAGCAGGATAACAAGAGAGGACTGGAAAATATAGGCTGCTTTTACTTTTAAGAGAGCTTGACAGATTGTTGTACGGACGTCAATTATCATAAATTGGCTGATGGGTGAATTTTTTTTTCAGACCATGTACCATCATATCATCAAAAAATGGTGCTCTTCAACCAATCTTTCATACGAATGTTTTTTTTTAAATAATCCATATGTAAATTCTGGTAAAGTAAATGATATCAATAATCTCTTCTCTGTACCCATCCTCGCTGAAACCAGGGGTACACATGTAAGTTCCCTGCCAGTGAAAACATTGTGACCGGAGCGATATGGTGCCATAGCAGTGACATCTTCACCATAGCGATAGCATATGGACCATCGATGGTTGTGTGTCTGCTCTGGGACAGCTTTGGTACCGTTACGGTGAAGATGTAGTCAAGACTATCATGACTATGGTACCATACCGCTCTGGATACAATGTTTTCACTGGTGGGGAAATTTGAGAAAAGAGATAGAAAATCTGAAAAATCTGGAGTACTTTCTGCATGGCAAATCTTTGATAGAAAAATTAAATGTACGGTACTGATGATAATCCCTTTAGTGGGAATATATCTGGTTAAATTAACATTTTATGAAGTCAATCCTTTTTATCCAACAGTGGTCCAGCAAAGGTTTGAATCACTTTGAAGATCTTTTAAATGAACAGCGAGAGTTGTGTAACTTTAACGAAGTAAAATTAAATTAAGTTTAAAAGGCACATTTTTGGATTATTTAAGATTACTTAGGAACATCCTGAATGAATGGAAGACTAAACAATTATGAAAGAGAACCGCACCTCTCCCATATACCCTCCTGCGCTGTGTTCCTTAATGAAATGTTGCAAAGGTTGTAGGGTCTTCAGGATGGTTTCCACACTGGTCCCAATCTCTGAACGATAATGAGAGAGAAGTTTGTCCAGAGTAGACATTAGGTGGAAATGTAAGTATATGATGGCCAACTCTTGTACCCAACACAAGACACCACTCTATGGAATTTGCAATTTAAAATTCTGCACAGATTTCTCCCCAGTAATAGTTTATTATTAAATGAAAATAACATGGTGTCCGTTATGTTCTCTCTGTAAAACTGAAACAGAAAGGCTCGGATTTGTATATTGTGACATCCAATCATTTTGGCAATCAACAGAAATATATTTCACACAACATACAGAGAACTGTATTATTCTTAATGAAATGACCATTGTTTTTGGGCCCCTATGAGGTTTAAAGCTGTTAGCAGTTGAGCCAGGTCAGCTTTTAATAAAGCCTTACTTGATGGGGAAAATGGCGTGGTAACGTAACTTAAATATCCAACAAGAGCTTTTCTGTGTAGGCTATATCTGACGTCGTGCAATGTACCACTATGCGACGTTTTAATAGAAAACACGATATTCATGAAAATAGACACAGGAATTATTCATGGACAATGGCATGCTACTGAATGTTGGATCTGATGCTTAGTATTTAGCTAATATGTATATACTACATATAGCCACTGTACTTTTCACTATCCAATGGGTCCATATGGTCAGTCGTATTTATATATTCAGAACATAGGGAAAAACAATTTGGACGATGGCAAGATACTAACTGGCTGTCGAATCTGACGCTTATATGGTACCATCAAGTAAGAACTGTCGCATAGTATATGTATACCAAGTTTGGTGACACAGTCGTATTTATATACTCAGAGGGGCCCTCGGTGGCCGAGTGGTCTTAGGCACTTCGCTGGTGACCGCTAGCCTCACACCGCTGAACCAGCACAGGCTCGAGCCCAGGTGGTCCATGTGTGAAAGTTTGTCAGTTACTTGCCGAAGGTCGGTGGTTCTCCGGCTTCCTCCACCAACCAAACTGACTGTCACCATATGAGTGAAACAAACTTGAGTGTGACATTAAGCCAAATTCCCTCCCTCCACTATATACTCAGAACATAAGGAAAAAACAATTTGGACAATGGCTAGCCACTGAATGCCGAATGTGACGCTCATATGGTACCATCATATAGGCATTGCCTCGTAGTATACGAGTACCAAGCTTGGTGGCACCAAACCACTCGCAATGGCAGAATACAGGGAAATCAATTTGGACGACGGTTAGCTACTGGCTGTCGAATCTGACGCTCATATGGTAACTTCATGTACATGTAGGTATTGTCTCATACCATTTGTTGTGCAGTCGTAATTATATGCTCAGAACATAGGGGAAAACAATTTGGACGATGGCTAGCTACTGATTGTCGAATTTGACGCTTTCATGGTACCATCCTGTAGGAGTGGTTCATGTGTACCAAGTTTGGTGGCTCCAAACCACTTGCAAGGGTGTCAACATCCTCGCTAAAACCAGGAGTATCACTACCCTAGATATAGCCCCTGGTACACTTGGGCAATGTATCGCGATCAACGACAACACCACGATAGATGTAAACCAATCAACAAAAGCAACATCCTGCATATATTCACCAATCAGATCACTTAAGTACCGCGACCATGGCGACCGTGACAACAGATCCGAAAACACCATAGGTCATTTCCAGCGTGACAGACGGGACAAAAGATAGCCACCCTGTGATGTTAAAACAACTCTCTACCAAACTAAATTTAATAAAAATCTAAGCAAAAACATATCAGTGGTTAGTGAACTAGTTGTACTTTAACTTAAAGACAGAAACATTGGAATAATAATTATTATTATTTTCTTTTCAACTGGAATTGACAAATGTGACAGACGGGACAAGCAGGGACCACGCATTTGAAAAGGGAATAGACAAGATAGATTTCCATCTCCTTCTCAAATGAAAATCAACTTTTAATGTAAATTAAATGTTAGTGGACTAATCAAGTAATCAGAGTTAGGGTTAACAGATTTTCTATGAAGAAGATTAATTATGGATTTTTGCCACTTAGTGACGTGAGAGACGGGACAAGTTATCGTGACAGACGGGACATTATCTCATGCCCTATAAATTATCTTCCTGTTTCCAGACTTTTTTTAATCATGTAGATCAATGCTACAATTAAGATGTTCATTGTGCACTAGTTCACTCATATTTTCACAAAATCCGCTGTTATCAGTCCAGTGTCCCGTCTGTCACATGTCCCGTCTGTCACAATTTAATGTATTTACACCTTTGTATGTATTTTGTATTGCAAACTTAATTTTTCAAGGCATAAAGGTTTGTGCATTCATCAGAATGTTCATTGCATCTGCATTACTAAACATTGTTTGGTTTGGGGCCATATGAACGCAAAACTCAATAATCTATGGCTGCTTTTTGAAGCTTTTTATGACAGACTGGACAGATATGGAGTTGAAATTTTTATCAGCGTATTTGACCAAGGATGAAATAATTAATAGCATCTGATTAGAAGGTGTTACAGTAGATAAATAATAATGTTACTGGCTTTTTTATCTTCTTAAAATTTATTGTACTCAAGAAAAACGTAAAAAATCATCCGTTTTTGTGACAGACGGGACACCTACACCACGCAGTAAATTTTTTCAATTATTTTGGAAATAATTACTTTAATTGTAAAATGGTATTCATTGTGGACTTAGACATGATGGTGTATTTAAAAAACAAAGAAACATTTTGTTGAGTTAAGTTTCTGTGTCTGGAGGAAAATCGTGAATTTGGTATATATTTTAGTAAAAAATGTTTTAGAATTTTATTCATATTCGAGTGCAGATTTTTAAAAACCTGAGAGTTGCAGATGACAAAAAAACCTACATTCTTGAAACTTTGATTAATATAGCGTAAATAAAAATCACAATTAAGTATGCTGATGGAAAGTGAAAATTTGTCACCCGTGCAACATTTATGTGGAAATGACCCATAGCTTGTGCGATACCCAGTGGCAGATGAACATGAACCTTTTCGACAACCATGAACAATAATAAATATAAAGGAAACGGTTTAAAACAAAATCTATTTGAAGAGGAAATAAACCCATTCATCTACCATCAAACGCCCAGCAAGCCAGGCAAATGTAGGAAACACTGAAACTTCAACGGCGGTCCGTGATGTCATTGTATCCGACCTTACCTTCCCAGTGAAGGATTTGAATTGTATTAAAACGCACAGATTTCTATAAAATTTCACTGGCCTGTCCATTAATATTTTATTGTTATCCATGCTCGGATTAAATATTTTACATTCGGTATCGGCGAATAGTTTAGCAGCGAAAGTAAATCCCAAACGTATTTTACCATCAGTTTTTCTAGGTCACGTAACTGTGGGCAGAACGCGGTTTGCTATGCAAGTTGGTCAAGGGTTCGCTTTTGGCTCACAAATAGAAACGTTGTGAAGGTGGGGTGTCAACGGACGCTCTCTGTGGGAGACATAAATACGGACATTTCAGGCTAGCTACTGAATGTCGAATCTAACGCTTCTATATTGTCTCGCATTATATGTGTACCAAGTTTGGCGGTTTTAAACAACTTACAAGGGCAGAACACAGAGAAAACAATTTGGACGATGGCCAGCTTCTGACTGTAGAATCTAATGCTTATGTGGTACCATCATGTGGGTATTGTCGCGTAACATTTGGTTTCCAAGTTTGGTGGCTCAGTCGTATTTATATACTCAGAACATATGAAAAAAAAACAATTTTGCCGATGGCGAGATACTGAATGTCAAATTTGACGCTTGCAGGGCACCATCCTGTAGGTGTAGCATAGGTGTACCAAGTTTGAGGGCTCAAACACTTTCTAGAGTGTCAGCGGACGCTATCTCTGACAGAGAGACAGACAGACATAGGGACGGGCATTTCATGCCGGTTCTTTTAATAATATAGACAACTTATTGTGCCGATTGTAAATAAAAAGATAAAAAATATATATATCAACAAAAAGAGTATTTCAGTGTTTCGTTTAGTAGCTCTGAGAATATATTACGATATTTCAATCCAACACTGAAGTATTAAACAGTGTCAGGATGGCCGCACATTCTTCCTCTAAAGAGCTGTAATCGTCGAAGATTATGTGGCTATATTTCATTGGCTGATTAACGCGGAGTCCAGGTTGTTAGCGTGCGGTCAATGATATTTTGATTTATTTTTCACCATATCCCTTTTTTGGCTTCATAGTTTTCGATGACATTATTCTTAGGTAAAATAATCTAGTAGTTGAGATGTGACATTTAAACTTAATTACCGAATATTTCTCCTTTAAGCCACCAATAAAAGATGATTGTTGTGTTTTTATTTCAGTGGGACTAAATTGTCTGTCATAATTGAGAGAACAATGGAAGACTTATCAGTAAAACTGGAACCTCTTGATCAAGCGACAGGATCATTGGTGCAAGATGATTGGATAACGTACCGGCATTCTGCAAAGGAATCTATGGAAGCGGGCGATGTAACAGTGAAAACAGAACCAACAGCCCAGTATGCGGTGAGAGAAGGTGGTGTTGAGCATGATCCATGTGAACAATTACCGGTAAGCCGTGAAACACAGTTGTTGATTAGATTAAAACCAGATCTACAAAAGTCGCTCCTCATTCTACTTGTCAGTTATGCAGATCTGGCATCAACACCCTCATATCCATGTTCCGAGCACTGACCAATGTATGTCTAAAACGTCCAGCTTAGGTCACAACTACGTGGGAATGATAGGTTGACCTCGTGAAGAGAGAAATATCTACTGGAATTGATCGATTATCTAAATTCTATTAATCTTAACAGAATATCATCCCGGTTTCTAGAGAATAAAATATTGATTCGATGAATCAAGATAAAATATAGATGACTTTTGCAAAAACCGTACACTTGTTGTACTCTCCCCGCACAGTGAAACGAGCCAGACGTTTGACCTTGATCTGCCGTCAGCTAGGTCTTTCAACACAGAAACCCGGTTCTTGTGCCCGGATCTTACACATGTAAAATCATCGACATGCGAGACTTGGAGCGTTATTGTCCTTCACCACGAAGATACTAGCCGTCCGTCCGGCCTTCCGTTCTTCCATCCACCCGTCCGTCCCACATCTTGTGAACGCGGTATCTCGAGAACAGTTCGTCCAATTGACTTCAAACTTGAGAAGGTGCTTCACATCAGTTAGACGGCCATTTTGTACTGATTTTCATTGGGGTAGCATGTAATTCAAGATTTGAGCGTGTCGTGGCCGAAGTAGTTAGAGTGTTTGACTCTGACCCGGAGTGCTACAGCTGGCGTGGGTTCGCCCCTCGTCAGTGACCGCTTACATATATACTCGCCTATTCACACGGCGCTGGACTGATTCGGTGTCCAGGGTAATATGGACTGATGGTGGAACTAGTTGCTACGCTAGACCTTCGCCAGCGGAGGCACTTGGGGAATAAAGTACCTGGGTGTCTTTCAGTGACCGCTATATAAATCCACTCACAGTAGTACATCGCATACACCGTTAGGAAGCTCACATGGTTAGACTGTCACAGCACTTTCAGGATAGTAGTTCGTCCAATTGTAGAATTGTATAAATGTTCACTTCACAGCACGATAGTTGAGCTATAAATGTTGAGTGGTTCCGATTGATTGTATATTAATATGTACTCCTATACGGAGGTGCTCCTATATAGAGGAGGGATTTACCTACTGAACTGAACTGAACTGATGGCGGTCATTGACCATCTTGGATTCCGTCCATCCTGATATCTTGAGAACAACTCAACAAATTGACTTTAAACTTGAGAAGGCGCTTCACATCAGTTAGACGGCCATTGATATTGATTTTTATTCAGGTAGCATGTAATCCAAGATGGCTGCATTTGGCTGCAATTGACCATCTTGGATTCTGTCTGTCCTGCATCTTGTGAACGCAGTATCTGGAGATCAATTTGTCCAATTGACTTCAAACTTGATAAGGTGCTTCGCGGTATGTAATCCAAGATGGCTGCCATTGGCCGTCTTGGATTCCGTCCGTCCTGTATCTTGTGAACGCGGTATCTTGAGAACCACTTGTCCAATTGACTTCAAACTTGAGAAATTGTTTCGCATCAGTAGACGGCCATTGGTGTGGATTTTCATTGAAGTAGTATATAATCCAATATGACTGCTATTGGCCGTCTTGGATTTCACTCACCCATATTGTACCCATCTGTGTTGTGAACGCGACATCTTGAGATCTATACCACCCATCGATTTATAAGCTTCACCATCCAAAATTCCATAAACAACTGCAGACTTGCATTCCAGTGTTACGCTATCCATCACTGCTTCCCAAACCTCCTCAATTTGTCTCAACAATTCCAGATAAATGCCCCTTTCCACATACAGATATCCACTTTCCGAGTTACATTTAAGGAGATATTTGAAGCATAAATGCTGTATGCTCTCAAACAGGCTACTTGGCGGAGGACCCGCTATCTCCTCAGCTTGTTTTGAAATCTGGTTTTAATCACTTGCAACAACAGCTTTTGGATACGGTTCTAAAGACTCATGGTGGAGTGTGCTACAAGTTTATATTAGATTCACAAACTCTATGTGATTTTGCAAGCAGATTTTTGAAGATATCATTAATAACTGACCGTATTGAAGTGGAAAGAAGTGTTTATATAAAAATAAGGCTGATGATGTTTTCTGTTTGATTTAGTCTTTTGTCCAGAAGTGTTCTGATGACGAGCAGTTACGTGTCGGTGATTTCCCCTCTGAAAGACCTTTCCCTGTGGCCATGTACATGACAAAATTCAAGACCGCAGAGACGACCAAACTGCCCTACGAATCTTTGAGATTTTGGAATCCAGAAACGGACAATACAGGACGAAGGACATCTGACAGAGTTCATACTTGTGAAAAGCCATACAAATGTTCGCTCGGTCTAAATAGCTTTTCACAGAAAGGAGAAATAAGAAATCCTGAAATAACACACACTGGTGAAAAACCATACAAATGCTCAATCTGTCCATATAGCTGTTCACAAAAAGTAAACCTAAGGAAACATGAAAGGACACATACTGGCGAAAAGCCATACAAATGCTCACTCTGTCCATATAGCTTTTCACATAAAGGGAACCTGAAGGATCATGCAAGAACACATACTGGTGAAAAGCCATACAAATGCTCACTCTGTCCATATAGCTGTTCACAAAAAGTAAACCTAAATAGACATGAAAGGATACATACTGGTGAAAAGCCATACAAATGCTCACTCTGTCCATATAGCTGTTCACAAAAAGTAAACCTAAGGAAACATGAAAGGACACATACTGGCGAAAAGCCATACAAATGCTCACTCTGTCCATATAGCTGTTCAAAAAAAGTTGACGTAAAGAAACATGAAAGGAAACATACTGGTGAAAAGCCATATAAATGCCCACTCTGTCCATATAGCTGTTCACAAAAAGTAAACCTAAATAGACATGAAAGGATACATACTGGTGAAAAGCCATACAAATGCTCACTCTGTCCATATAGCTGTTCACAAAAAAGTCACATAAAGAAACATGAAAGGACACACACTGGTGAAAAGCCATACAAATGCTCATTCTGTCCATATAGCTGTTCACATAAAGGGTAAGTAAAGGAACATGAAAGGACACATACTGGTGAAAAGCCATATAAATGCCCACTCTGTCCATTTAGCTGTTTACGAAAAGTGAACCTAAAGCAACATGAAAGGACACATACTGGTGATAAGCCATATAAATAATCACTCTGTCTATATAGCTGTTCACATAAATGGAGCCTGAAGAGTCATGAAAGGACACATACTGGTGAAAAGCCATACAAATGCTCACTCTGTCCATATAGCTGTTCGTTAAAAGTAGACCTAAAGAAACATGAAAGGACACATACTGGTGAAAAGCCATATAAATGCTCACTCTGTCCATATAGCTGTTCACAGAAAGGGAGCCTAAAGGCACATGAAAGGACACACACTGGTGATAAGCCATACAAATGCTCACTGTGTCCATATAGCTGTTCACAAAAAGTAAACCTAAAGAAACATGAAAGGACACATACTGGTGAAAAGACATATAAATGCTCACTGTCCATATAGCTGTTCACATGAAAGGAACCTGAAGGATCACGAAAGGACACATACTGGTGAAAAGCCATACAAATGCTCACTCTGTCCATATAGCTGTTCACAAAAAGTATACCTAAAGAAACATGAAAGGACACATACTTGTGAGAAGTTATACAAATGCTCATTCTGTCCATATAGCTGTTCACATAAAGGGACATGAAAGAACACACACTGTTGATAAGCCATACAAATGCTCACTCTGTTCATATAGCTGTTCAAAGAAAGGGAACGTAAAGGAACATGAAAGGACACATACTGGTGAAAAGCCATATAAATGCCCACTCTGTCCATATAGCTGTTCACAAAAAGTGAACCTAAAGAAACATGAAAGGACACATACTGGAGCAAAGCCATATAAATGCTCGCTCTGTCCATATAGCTGTTCACAGAAATGGAACCGAAAGGAAACATACTGGTGCAAGACCATATAAATGCTCACTCTGTCTATATAGCTGTTTTCGGAAATGGAGCCTGAAGGTTCATGGAAGGACACATACTGGTGCAAAGTCAGCAAATGCTCACTCTGTCCATAGAGCTGTTCACATAAAGGACACCTTGGGCGACATGAAAGGACACATACTCGTGCAAAGTCATAAAATGCTCACTCTGTCCATATAGCTGTTCACATAAAGGACACCTTGGGCGACATGAAAGGACACATGCTCGTGCAAAGCCATAAAATGCTTACTCTGTCCATAATATAGCTGTTCACACAAATGGAACATAAACCTGAAAGAAACCAAACTGATGAAAAATCATATAAGTGTTGACTCTGTCCATATTATAGCTGTTCACAGAAAGGGAACCATAGTAAGATACATGCTTATGAAAACCATAAACATGCTCCAAGACGCCTACAGGAACACAAAATAACGCATAATAATGAAAAATCATAGAAATCAGGCTTGCGTAGTGTGCATTCCGGCTTTCTCGTATTCATTTTATTATGGATTGTTTAACAGCGAAAAATTCTGGTCCGAGATATGTAAAAAAAGCATTCTGAAATACATACGAAAATGCCAAAAATGGAAGTAAAGTCCAATGTTCCATGTCAAACACAGTGATATTAGTTACATGTGTGTACGGAGCAGACTTAAGCTATCAACATGTGGACCTAAAGGGAACATGCAACACTATTACGCACATATCACGTTATCTACCATTTTGGAGAAGCGCAAGGGCGTATTTGAGAGATTGAGGGCCTATATTGTATCCAAATAGGTAATGTAGGGTCTCATTTTGAAGCTCTTGTGGTGTAGACGACGACTTCAGGGATGACCATCTCATCAGTGACGTCATCATCAGGAGTAGTAGCGAACTCAGGCATTTTGGGAATGGAGGTAGAGACTAAGGCGCGCTGGCGTAGACCGGGAATTGTGGGAAAAGGACATGGGAATGGCTGTTTTAGCCTCGAGATGGGACACTATTGGTGTCAAAGTGAAGTTCTCGTGGGGGAGCCTTCGACTGGACTGGTGGGTTGTGGAAGTAGAGGCTATGGCACGCATACGCAGCGCTAAAATTTCATGGGAATGGACGTTTCGGGTTCGAGATGACCCACTATTGGTCCGAATGAGTCGTATGGGGTGCTGAATATAACCGAATTTTTGATTCATGAAAATATGCTCCCTGGACTAAAGCTGTATTTTTTAGGCATTTATCGGGAAGATTTTCTCGTCATGAGAATATGACACCTCAAACAAAAATTAGACTTGATACTTTCAAATGAGTAATCTTCCAAATATCTTTGCGAAAATATAATTTTGTTTTGAGGTGACATTTTTGTTACAAGAGAACATTCTTCTTATAAAGGCCTCGGAAATACAAAAAATATGCCAGGGAGCACATTTTAATGGAATGTAAACTTATTTTTATGCAACTGACAATCGTAATTGTTTCCAGGCTGATATTTCAATACATATTTTTCAAGCAAAAAATGTTTTTGCAGCTTTTGGATTGAACCCCAAACCCCCCCACCCCCCAACAGCTTCATTACCGCCACACACAAAGGAGTTTTTCGTATGTAAACATCACACATCCTTTATATAATTGTACTGAAAATAAAACCAAAAATATTTCTTTTGTATGTATATCATGATTCATGTTGGGTTTATTTAACGAAGATTTTAGAAAATGTACCCAAAAGAACATTTTTTTGTAATTTCCAGGGCGAGTTTTCTTCGCAATTAATGGAAAGAACGGCCTTTTCCCCTATTCAATTGTATTGACATCATTCTCAAAATTTGATAAAAAAAAAGAATTTCTTTTAACAGCAGAATGAGAAATTATTGAGTGAAATTCTTTTGTGAAAATCTCCCTAAAATGTCTCTAGACTCTATGAAATGAAGTCATTTTTTGCCGAAGCAGGGACTGGAGTGAATATATATAAATATACATCACATATTCCATTCATTCATTCATTCATTTTTACCCCTCGGCCAAAATTTGGCCGAAGGGTATTGTCGTCATGTACGTCCGTCCGTCCGTCCGTCTGTCCGTCTGACCTTTCTCGTTACCAAGATATCTTCAGAACGACTTACCCTAGGCACACCAAACTTGCAGTGCACATCCGTATGCTCATGACCCAGAACCCTATTGAATCTGGACCTGATTGGTTAGAAACTTTGGCGGCCATCTTTAATTTATGCGAAACCATCACAGCTTTCTTGTTACCAAGATATCTTTAGAACGACTTACCCTAGGCACCCCAAGCTTGCACTGCACATCCATATGCTCATGACCCAGAACCCTATTGAATCTGGACCTGATTGGTTGGAAACTTTGGCGGCCATATTTAATTTATGCGAAAACATTAATCTTATGTATCTTAGGTACCATTTCTCTGTTCAGTGTGAAACTTGGTATAGATCATCGATGCATCAAGAAACTTCAAAGGAATGACCAAACCAGTTTCGCTGATTCGGTGAAAATCTTGGCGGCCATCTTTAATTTATGCAAAATCTTCAATGATATATATCTCTGATACCATTCAAGTGTTCTATACGAAACTTGATATACAACATCGATGTATCAAGAGATCTGCAAAGTATAGCCACATCAGTTCCTCTGAGTGGCGGCCATCTTTAATTTATGCAAAATCATTAATGATCTCTATCTCTGATACTGTTCGAGTGCTCGATGTAAAATTTGGTATATA